>SJYX01015124.1:352750-399681 GCA_006410675.1 Oreotragus oreotragus | reverse complement strand
ACAATATACAGCCTTGACGTACTCCTTTTCCTATTTGAAACCAGTCTGTTGTTCCATGTTCAGCTCTAACTGTTGCTTCCTGATCTGCATATAGGTTTCTCAAGAGGCAGGTCAGGTGGTCTGGTATTCCCATCTCTTTCAGAATTTTCCACAGTTTATTGTGATCCACACAGTCAAAGGCTTTGGCATAGTCAATAAAACAGAAATAGATGTTTTTCTGGCATTCTCTTGCTTTTTCCACGATCCAGCAGATGTTGGCAATTTGATCTCTGGGTCCTCTGCCTTTTCTAAAACCAGCTTGAACATCTAGCTTTAGGGATCTTCAATTCTGGTAGGTAGAAGTGAAATACTTCAATTTAACCGTGTCTTAATCTAATAATCAATCACATGTTATGAAAATATCTCTAGATTTCATCATGGATTAAGTTCAAGAACACCTATGGAATAAATATACCACAGTATATTACTTTTCTGTTAAAAAACTATGAGATTTATCCTGTTAACTCACTTAAAGATTACTATATATATATAACTTTATAACTGAATTTGTCTACATTTTGGAAATTTGTTTTTCTCTGTACTTTACAAAGGAAAGCCAAAAAGTTTGTTACCCAATTAGTTAGTGGCAGAGCTAGTAATAGATTTTGATGTTTCTCTGCTACTGTTTGATCTTATTAGTCCTTTTAAATTTAGAATCCTGTTAGAGTGATCTGTTTTGAATTGGAAAGTGGGAGCTGACATTTACTTAGTATCTACTATGAGCCGGGTACTTGACATATGTAGACAAGCAGCTATGATTAGACACAATCCTTAAAGGAGGAGACTTTTCTGAATACAAATAGATAATAGGTAAAAAGACTGATCCCCAGTAGGATGCACAGTGAGGTGAACTGTTCCTTTCTTTCCAGCCCTTGGATTCACTCATCTGATTCAAGGAGACTTAAAGAAAGGAAGCTTAAGCTGGAGATTGGCTGTGGTAGATTGGGTGGGTGAAGTGAGGATCTATAATGTGTTTTGTTGTTTCCAACTCTGTTGTAACCCCATGGACTGTCGCTTTCCAGGCTCCTCTGTCCATGGAATTTCCCAGGCAAGAACGCTGGAGTGGGTTGTCATTTCCTTCTCCACAGGATCTTCCCGACCCAGGGATTGAACCCACATTTCCTGCATTGGCAGGTGGATTCTTTACCTCTGAGCCACCAGTTCAGTTCAGTTCAGTCGCTCAGTCGCTTCCGATTCATTGCGACCCCATGAATCGCAGCACACCAGGCCTCCCTGTCCATCACCATCTCCTGGAGTTCACTCAGACTCACTTCCATTGAGTCAGTGATGCCATCCAGCCATCTCATCCTCTGTCGTCCCCTTCTCCTCCTGCCCCCAAATCCTCCCAGCATCAGAGTCTTTTCCAATGAATCAACTCTTCTCATGAGGTGGCCAAAGTACTCCAGAGAAGGCCAATAATGTGTTTACCTCGAAGGTAACAGAAAGGAGTAGTTCTCTGTGTATGTCATGAGCATTTCCTAAATGTTCCAGTGAAAGAATAAAACATGGTTTCCTCACATTTGCACAGCAAAATGGGGGTTAGCAGCAGTGTAAATGCTGGCTGAAAATATGTGTTGGGGACAGTATCTTCTCTTTTTTGGTAACTTTTCAGGGCTTTTAGTCATTTGTTAAAGTAATATTTTCTGAACACCTAGTGTAGAAGTGGCTCTATGCTACAAATTGGAGGGTATAAAGGTATACTTTGCAGGAAATTGGAAGTGAAAAAAGGCTACAACAGACTGAATCTTAGTCCACATTTAAATGAATTTAAAAATTTAAATAAAAAATGAAACAGGGAGTTTACAATGAAATTTGAATGTTTAGAGAAGAAACTTGATAATTCAAACAATAGATTTAACATAGAATTATCCAGGATAGAATAAATATCTAACTTAATTATATTGACTGAATAGATTGCACAGCCAACCTTTCTTATTATTTCTTTTAAATAACATCACTGAAAGTTATTACATTTATACCCTATTGAGGTAATTTAGAATAGCATTGGTAAGTTACTGAAATTCTCATGTTAGAGCTTAGTAAATACTTTGAAATATTAGAGGAAAAACTAGATTTTAATAAAGTGATTCTAGTAAACTACCACATATAATATAACACACAATGTCCATTCCCCTTTCCAAGGGCTCTGGATATAAACCAAAAAAATCTTGACAATATTTCATTTCTTGAATGCCAGTGTATTATATATTGATTAATTAGTTAATGTTTGAATTTGATGCCTTCCAGATGAGATTTTTTTGTTGTTGTTAAGGCAAAATATAAACATAGGCTTTATTACATGCTGCTCAATTCCCCAAAGAAGATCTTTCATTACATAACAGTTTTCAACACAACTGCAAGTTAAGAGATTGGATTCAGATGAGGTTTTTTATGCAATATCCTGGTGATTTAGGAATATACTCTAATGTTATCAGGAATAAAGTTTCAAATTTTGGGTGTGTCGCTCTTGGGAACATATCTTCAGATGGCTTCATCTCATTCTTTTTTGTGCTTCCACTGCAAAAGACATCTTTGCTTTTTTCTAACTCCCTGTATTCTGTGACGATTCCCTATTTGGATTGTATACCCCTATATGTGAAGTTCAGAGAGTACATATATAAATATAGTGTGGATTTCTTTGGGGTTTTTAAAAAGTTGTATTATGGAGCTTATGTAAATATTTTCCTTTTTCTCCTCCCTGATCATAAACTTGCCCTCACTCCTGGATTTGAAACATGATCAAGCTGAAAGATGAGATCATGTTTGTAGTGCACACTGAGGTCTCAGCAAGAACCTTCTAATCTGAGAGGCATCAGTATTTTATGCACTCATGTGCTGAAAAACTAAAGAATGAAATCAGGAGTTTAAAAGTTATTTTCAGCATTTGGACTAAGTAAAGGAGATAGAGTTTTCATTTTTTTTTTAATACTCAAAATAACTTAATTTCAGTTGCAAATACAATTCTGTTTCACTTAGAAAAATTGACTCAATAGTCATTTAGTGATGCAAATAATGCTAATGTCTTCCTTTTATTTTGTTTTTAGTATTACATAAATTGCTTAAGAATGTTATTTTGAAACTGGCAAATTTTTAGACTATTATTTAATAGTGGTCTGATTTACTTTTTCAATACAGTGAATTTTTTTTCCTTTTCTTCTTTTTCACAAAACTGTACATGATTATTATTTGTTAATGGTCTTATTTACTTTTTCAATATGGAAAGGTAAATTTCCCCCCTTGTTTCATGTAATTACACATACTATACCACTTAGGATGGAGAACATGTGCAGATAACTATCCTCTTTTTTTTTTTTTGCAGATGTTTACCACATGTGGAGCTTAGCACGAAGAATAAGCATGAATCAAGAATGCCCCACCCCAATACCCCTTTGAAACATTTTTAAGTGGTTTCATGAAATAGTGTATATTTTAATAGTTGCCATGATGGCCATGCTGCAGTCTTTCTCAGATAATCCAACACAATCTCGCTGCTGTGGGCATCTATTGTTTTTACCTACTCATTCTACCACCTTCATTTGTCGGGAATCAGGTCTTGATTTTCTTTTGGAAATCACCTCTCCCTAGGCCATGTACTCCTAGTGAAAAGACTACCGTGTCCCATCTGCTCTGAAACAAGAAGAATCTTCTCCAAGATTTGTTTCTATAAGATTTATAACTGCTAGGAGAGAGAGGAGTTCTTTTTCTCTGGGTTCTCAAGCTGAAAGAATCACATATGCCTGAAGCTTATGGTCTTAACCCCAGGCTTCATGGAAGAAGATCTCTGCAGAATGCTTGCCAGCGCACAGAGAGAACTAGAGCTCTGGTAGCATTTAGCACCATCTGAAGCTAGATCAACCCTTAAAGTGTCCAGTTACTGGAGCCAGTACATTCCCTTTGGCTTAAGCTAGTTTGAGTTATATTTCTATTATTTTGAACCAAAAGAGCTTTGGATGTTGTTATCCATCTAAAGGTGGGAACGATCAACTTAGGACAAGCAAAAGTAACTTGCCAGCAGTTCTAATAGAAAATCCTATCAAAATCTCTTTTGGATAAGTAGTAAGTGTTTGTTGGTTTGGGATCCTAAATTTAGAAAGCTCAAATAACTAACATTTTCTTGTACCCTAGAGACAAGTGTTAAATAAACTAACTGATCCCAAGGATTATTCAAAGATATAATTTCAGGGTATATCAGAGTGCCATTATAGATTCAACTTAATCACCTACATTTTCAACATTAATAGGATTATTCTACAGGAATTGATGCCATGAGAAATGATCCAAAACTTGGTGCTAATAATAGCTACAACATATTGGGACATTTTATGTGCCAAGAAGTGGGCAAAGCCTGTCATTATTTTTTGTTTAATTCTCACAGAAAGTCTAAAAGGTAGGTGTTATTGTTCTCCTTTTACAGATAAGAAACGTGCTCAAGCCCAGGTTTGTCTAACTTCAAAGACTGTGCTTTTAACCACTGTTTTCTCTTTAAGTTTCCAAAGTTCATAAGTTCATTGTTGATTTTTTCAACACATTTTGGAGATACACATGGCTAATGGTAGACATATCTATATAGATATAATACATAGAATATAGTAGATATAAGTTCTTATGAATACACACACACACACACACACACACACACATACACACATATATATAGGCTTCCCCGATGGCTCAGCAGGTCAAGAATCCACCTATACAGTGCAGGAGACACAGGAGATGCAGCTTTGATCCCTGAGTTGGGGAGATCCCCTTGAGGAGGACCTGGCAACCCACTCCAGTATTCTTGCCTGAAAAATCCCATGGACAGAAGAGCCTGACGGGCTGCAGTCTAAGGGTGGCAGTCAGGCACAACTGACATGTATGAAACATGTGTATAGTCCACCTTGAGCCAGGTGTAAGAATTACTAATGCACACAGCAATCTTATTGCGAAACTCTATGAATAAATCATAATTTACTATCAACAGTTCAATATCTGAATTTTAAATTCTTCCTGTTGTGAGAGAAAGAGACTCAGAGAAGCATTAAAAAAAAAAAAAGTCAGGCAACCAATCCAGTAGATTGCTATCAGAATGTGGGGTTGCTGCTTCTTCCCAGAAAGCACAATCCTTTGGTGGTTTTGAAAGACTTAGAGGGCCTCTCTGCCGGTCTGCTGGGATCTGAGGCATAGGAGGCAGGAAGGAGGGAGTGGAGAGCTTGGCCCTGGCCCTGGTCACAACCTTCTTGCCTGATCCAAGTCCCGTGTGTGGGTGTGTGCTTCTGACCCGTGTGTGGATATGTGACAGCGCCTTGTTTTCATGTTGACTCTCCCCAACTGAGAGCTGTATTGGCACCATGTGTTTGTTTTAACTTTCCACACAGACACCCAGTCCAAAATGTAATTAATTGAGCCCTTACTTGAAGCAAAGATGTGTTTTGTGTATTTAGAGATCCCAAAATTATGTAAATAGAAATTTCAAAATTGAACTAATTCAAACAGAATTATATTTTCTAATGAGGGAATGAGAAGAAATAGGGATTTGGAAAGAGAACACCTAGCTTTGACCACTTATTAAATATATATCTTTGCTCAGATTGTTGTATCTCCATTTTCCAATTATGATATTTAGCCCATAAAGATGCTGGAAAGATCAAGTTAATATTGACAGGAAAAATTCCTAGAAATCCCTGGAATATTAGGGAATACACACTATTCATTTTGATATGTTTATTTCCATAAAGTCTCATGAACAGTTTAAAAAATCAGTGTAAAATTTACTGTCTTTAAACACATTACATGGCTCAATCAGTAAAGAATCTGCTTTCAATGAAGGAGACCCAGGTTCAATTCCTGGGCCGGGAAGATCTCCTGGAGGAGGAAATAGCAATCCACTCCAGTATTCTTGCCTGGAGAATCCCATGGACAGAGGAGCCTGGCAGGCTCCATAGGGTTGCAAAAAGTTGGACACGACTGGAGTGACTTAGCACAAACATGTTACAATGCAGAATGCAATAGTGTTTACAATGCTATTGTTTAAACAAATAGCTAAGTAAAAACATTTAAATCCTTGTCATCTTAAACATATGAAAGGTCAAGCAATTGCAAAAATCATCCTGATATTTGGGTGTAGATTCCCTTGATTTGTAGATACTGGTTCTTATGGTGCTTTTCTTTCATGCTGGAGAAAGGACTTATTTCTCTTTAGAGACCACTTGTATGTGTTCCAGGTAATTAAATATTTAGATTAATGAAGAGCTATTAAATATTTTTCTCAGAATTAGAACCAATAAAAATACACCTAATAAAACTATATATGACTATAAAAAAAAAAAGCCAGAAAATAAGTGCTGTGATCATGTGGAGAAAATTGGAACCTTTCTGTAGAGTTGGTAGAAATGTAAAATGGTACAGCTGCTATGGAAAACAGTATAGAGGTTTTTTCAAAAAATAAAAAGTAGAATTACTGTATAGTCCAGCAATTCCACTTCTGAATATACATCCAAAAGAATTGACAGCAGAATCTCAGAGAAATAGTTGCACACTCCTGTTCATTGCAGCCAGATGGTGGAAACAACTTAAATGTACATCAGTGAATGAATGAATTAAAAAACGAGTCCACACAATGGAATCTTAGTCTTAAAACAGAATGAAATCCTGTCACATACTACAGCATATATGGACCTGAGGACATTATTCTAAGTGAAATAAGCCAGTCATGAAAAGACAAATACTGTACGATTTTATTTTTGTGAAGAATATAGAGTAGTCAAATTCACTGAAACAGAAAGTAAGATGGTGCTTGTCAGAGGCTGGGGGGAGGGAGAAATGGGGAGATGTTATTCAGTGGGTAGAGAATTTCAGTTTTGCAAGATGAAAAAAGGTCTGGAGAGCTGTTGCACAACAAAGTGAATGTACTTTACACAGCTGAACTGTAAACTTAAACGTGGTTAAGACGGCAAATTTTATGTGAAGTGTTTTTTACCACACACACCCAAACTGTATGTGAATGCAGTTTAATGTAGGAGGGATTCAGAATGTTCCTTTATTATCTTTCCAGGCCTGATGGTAATGCATGTTCACATGGGGGCCCAGGAGAAGCAGCTCAGATATTTGTGTCAGATTACAAGGGACAGAAGCTCCTCTGGAGGAGGAAATGGCAATGCACTCCAGTATTCTTGCCTGGGGAATCCCATGGGCAGAGGAGCCATGGGCTATGGTTATGGGGTCCCAAAGGGCTGGACTCGCTGAGCGACTAAACAACGGATAGGTGTGGGGTCCCAGGTCAGACAGTTTCTTATCAGTGTGTAAGGACTAAATCCAAGGCCATTTGTAGAGGGGAAAGGGAAATGTAGGGAGAGAAAGGATTTGAGTTTTGGCTCAGAATGCTTTCTCTGAAGCATGTAAGCTGGGGAAGCATTCCAGAACTTCATGTTAGTAGTTGCCAGTCATCAATAAAGGAAATATTTTTGATGAAAAACACTGATGAAATGCATTATTTAAATAATGAATCGTGTTTTTTATTGTATATCAGAGTTTGCCAAACCATGTTCTGTAGAACATTAGTTCTATGGGTATCACATTTTAAAGAAGGGTTCTGGGGTCACAACGTTTGGAAAATGTAGGGTTAAAGAGTTAAAAATGTGATTCGGTCTTATTCAGAACTTCTCAAAGGCTTTGCTATGTTAACATTAATATTAATGTTACTAAGGTAAGTCGCTTGGTCAGTTGTGTCCAACTCTTTGCGACCCTGTGGACTGTAGCCCACCAGGCTCCTCTGTCCATGGGATTCTCCAGGCAAGAATACTGGAGTGGGTTGCCAAATGTTAGTACACCAATATTAAACATTAGAAGTTAATATTTTTTATTAAATAGGTTGACATTAATGTNTTGGTCAGTTGTGTCCAACTCTTTGCGACCCTGTGGACTGTAGCCCACCAGGCTCCTCTGTCCATGGGATTCTCCAGGCAAGAATACTGGAGTGGGTTGCCAAATGTTAGTACACCAATATTAAACATTAGAAGTTAATATTTTTTATTAAATAGGTTGACATTAATGTTAATGTATTCATTAATATCCATGTTAATATATTATGGTCTAATCCCATATGACCAAGGGAGCAGTCCTCGGCACACCATTGTGAGAATACTCCCCTGCATCATACAAGTCATGATATTTTTGTCATCTGCTTTCCTTTAAGATAGGAACTTTCTTTCATTTTTCCTGAGTTTGCTGTGAAGCCCATCTCCTTCACCATAAGCACCAGTGGGGAAACACCGAGAGAGTAGGGCAGCTACAGTTTTAGTATTTGTTGTTTTGAGATACGGTAAAGCTATGATTGAAGAAAGTGGAGAAAACCACTAGACCATTCAGGTATGACCTAAATCAAATCCCTTATGACTATACAGCAGAAGTGAGAAATAGATTTAAAGGACTAGATATGATAGACAGAATGCCTGATGAACTATGGATGGAGTTTCATGACATTGTACAGGAGACAGGAATCAAGACCATTCCCAAGAGAAAGAAATGCAAAAAAAAAGCAAAATGGCTGTCTGAGGAGGCCTTACAAATAGCTGTGAAAAGAAGGGAAGTGAAAAGCAAAGGAGAAAAGGAAAGATATACTCATCTGAATGCAGAGTGCCAAAGAATAGCAAGGAGAGATAAGAAAGACTTCCTCAGCGATCACTGCAAAGAAATAGAGGAAAACAATAGAATGGGAAAGACTAGAGATCTCTTCAAGAAAATTAGAGATACTGAGGGAACATTTTATGCAAAGATGGGCTCAATAAAGGACAGAAATTGTATGGACCTAACAGAAGCAGAAGATATTAAGAAGAAGTGGCAAGAATACACAGAAGAACTGTACAAAAAAGATCTTCACATCCCAGATAATCTCGATGGTGTGGTCACGCACCTAGAGTCAGCCATCTTGGAATGTGAAGTCAAGTGGGCCTTAGGAAGCATCACTACGAACAAAGCTAGTGGAGGTGATGGAATTCCAGTTGAGCCATTTCAAATCCTAAAAGAGGATGCTGTGAAAGTGCTGCACTCAATATGCCAGCACATTTGGAAAACTCAGCAGTGGCCACAGGACTGGAAAAGGTCAGTTTTCATTCCAATCCCAAAGAAAGGCAATGCCAAAGAAAGCTCAAACTACTGTACAATTGCACTCACCTCACACACTAGTAAAGTAATGCTTAAAATTCTCCAAGCCAAGCTTCAGCAATACATGAGCCATGAACTTCCAGATGTTCAAGCTGGTTTCAGAAAAGGCAGAGGAACCAGAGTCAAGTTGCCAACATTTGCTGAATCATTGAAAAAGCAAGAGTTCCAGAAAAACATCTGCTTTATTGACTATGCCAAAGCCTTTGACTGTGTGGATCACAATAAACTGTGGAAAATTCTGAAAGAGATGGGAACACCAGACCACCTGACCTGCCTCTTGAGAAACCTGTATGCAGGTCAGGAACCAACAGTCATAACTGGACGTGGAACAACAGACTGATTCCAAATAGGAAAAGGAGTACGTCAAGGCTGTATGTTGTCACCCTGCTTATTTAACTTCTATGCATAGTACATTATGAGAAATGCTGAGCTGAAAAAAGCACAAGCTGGAATCAAGATTGCCGGGAGAAATATCAATAACCTCAGATATGCAGATGACACCACCCTTATCGCAGAAAGTGAAGAAGAACTAAAGAGCCTCTTGAAAGTGAAAGAGGAGAATGAAAAAGTTGACTTAATGCTCAACATTCAGAAAACTAAGATCATGGCATCTGGTCCCATTGCTTCAGGGCAAATAGATGGGAAACAGTGGAAACAGTGGCTGACTTTATTTTTCTGGGCTCCAAAATCACTGCAGATGGTGATTGCAGCCATGAAATTAAAAGACGTTTACTCCTTGGAAGGAAAGTTATGACCAACCTAGACAGCATATTAAAAAGCAGAGACATTACTTTGCCAACAAAGGTCCATCTAGTCAAGGCTATGGTTTTTCCAGTAGTCATGTATGGATGTGAGAGTTGTACTATAAAGAAAGCTGAGCACAGAAGAATTGGTGCTATTGACCTGTGGTGTTGGAGAAAACTCTTGAGAGTCCCTTGGACTGCAAGGAGATCCAACCAGTCCATCCTAAAGGAAATCAGTCCTGGGTGTTCATTGGAAGGACTGATGCTCAAGCTGAAACTCCAATACTTTGGCCACCTCATGCGAAGAGCTGACTCACTGGGAAAGACCCTGATGCTGGGAAAGATTGAGGCCAGGAGGAGAAGGAGATGACAGAGGATGAGATGGCTGGATGGCATCACCAACTCAGTGGATATGGGTTTGCATGGACTCTGGGAGTTGGTGATGGACAGGGAGGCCTGGCGTGCTGTGGTTCATGGGGTTGCAAACAGTCAGACAGGACTGAGCAACTGAACTGAACTGAATGCTATATAATGACTCAGCTTTTCTTTAACTGGCTGTTTTCCAAACAGAGCATTAATACTGGACAATCTTGCAAGGGTGTCAACAGAAAAGAGTGAGCAAGAAGAATACATATTGCAAAGTGAAAATGGTCAAAGTGTGTAGTTTCTTCAATGGGGTAATTTTTTGTTTTATAAGAAAAAACTAGCTACTGCATTAGGAAGTTATAGTCGGCTTATTTTGAATTCTCATTACAGAGATTTTAAATGTGACTCTTACTAAAATGATGCTAGCTCAGAAGTGGCCCATTTAACAGTCAACAGATTAGTTAAAATCAAGTTTAATATGAATGGACAAAGAGGGAGGATATTTCAAAATCTTAAAGAAACAACCACTACCAGTATCTGCATATAAAATCCAAGTTAAGTGAGCAAGAAGAGAGTCAAAGCAGTTTCTTGATATTATCAGAGTCCTCACGTCTGTTACTTTTTCAGCTGAAAACTCAGAGTTGCTACAACTACACTCAGCTTTCTTTGTTTTATCTGTAGTCAAAGCCAGGACACACCATCATAGGGCAGGCAGGGAAGCCTTGTGTGTAGACTTTTGATGATAAGTCCATGGTAAGTCACCTTGGTTAAGACATTAGCATTAGAAGCATTTGATTTTGAACCTGAAAAGTGGAACCATGAATCTGAGTCATTACAAGAGATAGCATGATTAGTAGAAAGAAGTATAAACTGTGTATTTTTTATTCTTTAAGTGTATGGTTTTATCTTTACTAGAGCACTAGTTCTGAAATACTCCTTCTAAAACTACCTCTTGCCCTACTCCTTTTATTTTCAATTTAGCAGATCTTTATTGAGCACCTATTATTTGCCAAACATTGGGTGGAACACTGAAGATATTTGTTTTGCTACTGCATCTAAGAAACGTATTTTTATTTGTATTAAGAAAAAATAAATCACCTTGTTCCCCATGATGTAATAAAATGAGGACAAATATATTAAATGCCAGTTTAAAAAATAACTACCTATATATCAAAATTTTAGTATGATATCTTTTTGATAAACTAGTTTTCAAATTCTTTTGAGATTTTCCTTGTCTAGAAAATGAACACATATCTCAGTGGAGGAAAACTAGTAGTTAAACATATGAACCCACGTTCAATTTTACTAGGACTCAGGGCAAAACAAATCACTTTTCAGATTAAAAGAAATCGGAAAGTTTCATAGTATTAACTATTGGCAAAATTTTGGACAAGCAGCATGGCTCATTCCATCAGTGGGAGTCTAAATTAATATACTCCCTATGGAGTACACAATGTAATACTTATAAAATTTTAATTGTTTATACCCTTCAACCTAATAATTACACTTCTAGTTATGCATCATAGGCTAGAGAAGTTGTCACACGTGTGAAGTGGGAGGCAGATACGACAATCCTTGCTTGTTGAAATCTTGTAACAACAGAAAGTAGAAACAGTTCCAATAACCATCTTCAAGGAAACTTGAAACTTAAATTTAAAATGGTATAGTAATTCTGTGGACTACTATTATCCTATCTATGGATATTCTATTAGATAGACTATTCTATTATCCATCAACTAGAAGAAATACCACAAAGATAGATTTAAAAATCATAATGTTGAATAAAAAAAGGCAAGTTGTAGATTATATGCTACTTATGTAACATTTTAAAGTGGACAAATATGTTCCCTCATATTATGAAGAATTGCTTTCTATCTCTATATATGTATATACGAATGCAAGTGTTCATGCTAAGTTGCTTCAGTTGTGTTTGACTCGGCGACGCTATGGACTGTAGCCTACCAGGTTCCTCTGTCCGTGAGATTTCCCAGGCAAGAGTACTGGAGTGGGTTGCCATGCTCTCTTCCAAGGGATCTTCCAGACCCAGGGATTAAATTCAAATTTCTTGCATTGTCTCCTGCATTGCAGGCAGATTCTTTACCACTGAGCCACCAGGGAAGCCTGCATAGATGCACATGACTATACACATACACATATATGTATACGAAATAGTATTACAAAATGCACTAGAAGGGTATACACTGGAAGGACACACCCTCGATTCATAAAAGGGGTTTCCTCTGAAGATACTGGCAGGGTGATTGGTTTGGACTGGAGTTGAGGTGGGAGGGTCAAGGGGACTTGAATTTTATCTGTAATATTTTATTTCTTGTATAGAACGATAAGAATTTGTCAAAATGTTAACAAACGATCAATTCTGTGTGTTGACACATGGGTGTTTATAAAATTCTTTGTATTTTTCTGTATTTTGAAAATTTCTTATAAACAAGATGTATTATTTTTTATTTTGTCTTCTACTCTGTGCTTAGTTTTGGTAAGTTGGCACATTTCAGGCCACACAATGGTTATGAACAAGTCTTGCAACAAAATGTGTGTAATCCTCTGCATAGCAGCCTAGCACATTTTTACCAGCCTAAAAATAACCGAAGAGTAAAAGTAGGGTTGGATAGAGGGTCCCTCTGTTGACCATTAGGACTTTTGGATTGTCCATCAACTAATCTTGTCACAATCACATAATTAGGAGGCTGCTTTGAGTTGATGAATCAACATATACAAGGAAAATATGCTGTAACCAGAACTATGCCACATCAAAGCCCTTCAGGACACGATGCTTCTCTGGTGTTTCTATGTGAGGTTTTCCTAAAGATAACAAAGGCTTTAAAAACGTGCTTTCCAGGCATATCAGCCTTTCCAATGAATACACCTCTTCTCCAAGCCAAGTTGTATGTCCCCGTTACTCAATACTGATGCTGCATGTCCATCATATAAATACCCAAATGTCACATCATATCTTAGGCTACAGTTGGATAGTACAATACCTTTTAAAGCAGTAGGGTTGTAGAATTCTATTAAAATGACCATCATATTCTCCTCTGAAAGGGAATCTTGTAAGTTGAAATACCAGTTAGTAAAAAACACAGGAAAAAGAAAACTAACTGCGCAAGGGTACAAGTGCACTCAAGCAATACTCAAAATTCCAGCTGAGTTGAACTGAAGAGTTATTTAAGAAAAGTCAAATGTTTGAAGAACTAGTTTGGGAGTCTCAGTGTGGCCCCTCCCTCCCCACCTTTTTAAGGTGCATACCACTTAGCTCTCTGAAAAAAAAAAGTTGAAAGGGGTTTCTATCCAAGAGAATGAAATCTGAAACTGACATCTCAGGTCAAATGCAAAGTTATAACTCAGCATTCCCAGTAAAGGTTTCTTCCCTCTTAACTTTGTATTTTGAAAAATTTCAGGCCTTGAGAAAAGTTGAAAGAATACCCACTGAAATTCTAAAGGCACAACAAAAGACTGGAAAATAATTTATATGAAGGAAAAAAAATCTATAAAATTTACTAACTTGTATGTTTATTTTTACAAATGTGCACAAAATATACATGCATTCAGTTATTTATTTGATAGAAGTATAATGGCTTTACAATGTGTTAATTTCTGCTGTACAATGGAATGAATTAGCTATGTGTACACAAAATGTGTCCCCTCCCTCTTGAACCTCCGTCCCACTCATGCTTGGCATTTAAATTTAGTAAAATTAAGTTTAAGGAAAAGTAGGAGAAAATTTGGTCAAAAGAGAAGAAATAAGAGTGAAGAACAAAGGTCATGTAAAATGCACAAAACTTGTGAAGCTTTTGATTTTCAAACAGGGCCTGAACAACTAACTGGTTTACTTGATTTTTAAAACAGAGTTGAAATTGTTTCTACAGAGAAAGCTGAAGGGGATCCTAGTGGGACTGTGTAGTGTCAGAGACCAGAGGCAAAGAAGGAAGTGTGTTGTCCTTTCTCAAAGGGAAAAGTGAGTGGGAAGGGAGGAGACTGTTTAAGTTAATGAATGCTTCCTTCCTTTCTCTCTCACTTCAGGAACAGCCAAAGACCAAAGACCTGCTTCATTATCCTTTAGTATCCATGCCTTCAGCATTTCAAGAGGGCCAGCATTTTCCAGCAATGATAATAGTAGTGTGGATATGATTTTTTTTAAGTCTCTATCAACACAGTATAAAACACGAGTGACATGCAAGACATTGCATATTATTTCTACTCTTAGTGGCCCCTGGTTCTTTCTCCCCTTTCAGCTAACTGGATTCAGCAGCCTTATTTGCTTCAGGTGGGTCACCTGGTTTACCTACACCTTGCTAACAGGTCTGACGGAGATCAGGAAGCCCCTTCCTCATGCTAAACCTGGCTTCCAGGTGAAGCTTCATTCATGTTACTTATACCACATACTTGCTTCCTGCCTGGGCAAATTGGTGCTGGTTCTTCAAAGTCAGATGTACTCTGCTGCTCCCTGAGTCCTGGCTTGCACAACCCAACCCAAAGCTCTTGGGTCAGTATCTTGTTGAGTCTCTAGAGGGGCATCTGTCTCAATGGTTGTTATAAAACCTCACTGTTCTTGGTCTCTAGCCGTGGGTATCTATCTGGAAGCCGTCCATTAATTCAATGTTTATTGGATACTTGTTAGAGGCAAGGAGCACTGTGCTCTGCTAGGAGCTGGGAACACAATATTGGTTAAAACAGCCATAATCCCTGCCCTCGTGGTTTTTGTAGTCTAATGTGAACTCAGACAGCCTGCCCTAAAAAGGGGCTGGGTTTTATTCACTAACATGAATTGTAGATGGAAAGTACTGAATAAGTATGTGTGTGCACATGTGTGTATATTAGTAGGTGGGAAGCAAGATTACAAATGCAAGAAAACTAGAGCTATCATACTTGTTTAAGAGAAAAAACTGTAAAAGTTAGATAGTATTGGTAGTCAATTTTTTAAAAAACGAATTTATTCATTTGGCTGTGTTGGGTCTTAGCTGCCGAACTCGGAATCTGGGTTGAGGTGCGTGGGCTTTAGATGCTCTGCGGCGTGTGGAATCTTGGGTTTCTGTGATGGCTTGATGGTAAAAAAAATCCATCTGCCAATGCAGGAGATGCAGGTTCAATCCCTGAGTCAAGAATATCCCCTGGAAAAGGAAATGGTACTCCAGTATTTTTGCCTGAGAAGTCCTGTGGAGAGGAGCTTGGTGGGCTATAGTCTGTGGAGTCACAAAGAGTCAGACATGATTTAGTGATTAAACAACAACTGATTGACTGAGATGAGGAGATGGAAGATATGTTCATGGAAATCAAGAGTTCAGTTTTTCACATGTAACGTTCAGTTTTCCTACTGAACACATTGAGTGAATGTCAACTAAATACACAAGTTTGGAGTTAGGGGAGAGGTCCAGGCTGGAGACACAATTTTGAGGATTGTCAATGTGTGTTCGTGTGTATGCTAGGTTGCTTCAGTCATGTCCTACTCTTTGTGACCCCATGGACTGTAGCCCGACAGGCTCCTCTGTCCGTGGGATTTTGCAGGCAAGAATGCTGGACCGGGTTGCCATGCCCTCCTCCAGGGGATCTTCCCAACCCAGGGATCGAACTCATGTCTCCTGCAGCTCCTGTATTGCAGGGAGATTCTTTACTGCTGTGTCACCAGGGGAGCTTTATCAATGTGCAGATACATTTAAAGAGTGAGGTCCTTGACAGCACCTTGAGAGTCTTACTAGAGAAGGGGACCAAAGACATTGCCCCAGGACAAGCCAACATTTAAATTCTGGGAGCAGGAAGAAGAGCTAGCATCAATAACTTAGAAGGTTCAGCTAGGAGGAAGGAAAGAAATGTTATTAGTGTTCTGTATTCCTGTAGCCAAAGAAAATGTCTCAGTGAGGACAGAGTGAGTTCCTGGGTCATAAGTTATTGCGTGACTAAATAAGATGAAAACAGAATTGGTGACTGGTTTGGCCACACGGTAACCTTGACAACTGTGGTCTGATTGGATCTGGTTGAGGAGAAAGTGAGGGGTGAAGAGGCACGGGCAACAAATATAGATATCTTTTTTGGATATTATTATAAAGGGAGTAGAGAAATTGAAGTGAGATGGATATGTGGAGTCAAGTAAAATTTTCTAAGGTGAGAAACATTATAGTATGTTTCTAAGTTGACTGGAATGATTTGATGTGGCGGCGGTGGGTGGGGGGAGGGGGAGAAAAAGAAAGAAATCTGAGGATGCAAGTGAAAAGGAATTACTACAATGTAAAAGTCTTTGAGTAGCTAAAGAAATAATCCAGGACACAGGAGGGAGAAGGGCCAAGAAGAGAGAACTTCAGAGCAGAGAATAGACACAGATACACTGACAGAGGTGTTGGGAAGCCGGGGATATTTTCTTCAGAAGCCTCTGATATGGTTAGTAAAAAAAGAAATAAGAAACAACGTCATTAGATAAGGGGTAGAAGGTACTAAAGATTTGAGGAAAGAGAAAGAGAAGTAAAATAAACCTCCTGGAGAATAAAAGAGTGAGCTGATAAGGAAAATATAGTGGGATTGCTGAACAATGCTAAGAATCCATTGAGGATTGTGGTCATAATTTAAAGTGAGAGCAATCATGGTTGTGGATGGTAAAAAAAGTAGTAGGGATGACGGATTAGAGATCCTGATGGGCTCAAATCACGTTTGAAATCAAGGTACAAGAGGCAGTGATTTGGAACAATAGAGACTGATGGTTAGAGAAGAATGCTTGGAACTGAGATTTGGGAGGTGGAGCACTTATTTCTGATGGAAACGACCTGGACAAGATCATGTTTCCAGGCGACTGAGGTGGGATGGAAGAACAGGTCCCAGGAGGAGAGAAAGTCAAATAACTTTCATTTTTGGCACCTCAATTTTCCAGAGGTGAATATACAAGGGATTTTGCTGGTAATTTGTTGTAAGTTCCAGATGCAAACTGGAAAGGTTTGGAAGGTTGAGAAAATGAGAAGAGAGAATAAGTTAGGAAATGTTCAAAGCCATGTGGTGGTAAGAATTCAGGTGATGAGCAATGACTAAGAAGCCTTGGATTTCTTATTGAAACCGAAGGAAACGGGATTTTCAGACTATGAGAGGTCCTCTTAGTCTCTTTAGGGGAGGTGAATAGGCTGTTCTTACTTTAGTTTCTTTCTTGGGACAAGTCTTGTAGGTGTTCCTTCTTTATAGCCTTAGCATCCCTTTGCCATTGTTCAGAATGTTCCTTCCCTCCTCTGCATCTGCTGTATCCTTGGCTCCCTTCTCATATTCTCAGATCAACCCAGACCAAGGATCATCTCATTTCTTCAGCACATAAAATCACATTTGATACTTCACGTATAATACTTTCCTATTCCTTAGTTATCTTTTTATTGTATTTTGTATCACTTCTGTATGTATCTTTCGACCCTTTACATGGCTTAGCAAATGTCAATGAGTATTGCTTGATTTTTCATGAGAGAGGATAACATCTTCCAGAAATTTTATAGGTAAACTGGGGAAATGGTAAAGGAAAATTTAATTTAAAATTCTGTAGCAAATTTTTCAAATGTTTAGAAGTTAAGGACCCTTAAAAAAAGTTCTTTGGCACCTCTGGAAAAGAATTTCCCACTTCAAAAGAGAAAAAACATTGACCTGAGAAACAAGAATCTTTTATTATGGGAAAGTCTATTGTTTTTTAATTAGCCCTGTCCCTCTTCCCCCAAAAGAGGATAAACAGCTTTTTAAGATTATCATTAAAACAAAAATGAAAAATGAAAGCAAATTTCTTACTCAACTTATTACTAAATTCTAAAGACTATGTCTACAGGACCCGCTTGAGAAACTCTCCTCCTTAGATTGCATGAAAAAAAACAAAACAAGACATTGTGAGAGTAACCTAAAGAAATGTTATAACAGGTAATTTTAACAAACACACGGAGTTATTCATTTTCAAAATATGTTAGGAAATAAATTTTATAAGGCTAAACTTATAACAAGGGCTTACACAGAGTGAGTGCTTGTAAAGGGTAGTAGTAATAACAATGATAACAGAGGATCAATAGCAATGGCAATATTAAATTTTGGTACTTTTACAAGTGGTGTTTCAGCATTTCTCGTATTAATTAAATGAAAGTAGTAAGATTTGTAATGTTCACAGATATTAACATATGTGCAGGGGGCTCTTGGCCTTTTTTTGGTCCCCCTGTGACAAAATAAGATGTTTGTGATTTTTTTCTCTTCTCTAGGCCAGAACAGAAGTTCTCTGCAGGGCACCTATGGAGGTGGGGGCCAGGGAGAAGCCTTCCCTCTGGAGTCCCTGCACCTGAGGCAGGAAGAGCAGAGGCTCGGCCCCATCCCCTAGGGAGCTAAGACCACAGGGATCTCAGTGGGGTTTGCTATTCCTTTGAAACGGTGTGAGGTTTCCTGCTTTTTCAGAAGACCCGCTGAGGGGGAAATTGAAGGTGCATTGTGGAAACTGCCATTGGAGGCTCCGCACAGGCACAGGAAATGACAAGTTTGCAGGAACTCAGGCTTGCTAGAAGGGAATTTGCTTTGGATTTTTATTTCCAAATTCTCTGAGGAATCCACCAGGCCTGAGTCAGGTGTCTGTTTTGGGCTCTGCCCTGCAAACAGGCTCATTTGAGAGTACTTTTTTCCTCATTAATTTGAAATTTGCCAGCTGCAAATTTTATCAGTGAAAATCATATTCTAATCTTGGGTATAGATATAGAAAATGTGGCTTTAGATTACGGCTTTTAGGTTATGGTGATATATAAAACACCTACAGGTATGAATTGGAATCTTTATGGGCAAACTTTAGAAATAAGGTAGTAAATCTTGCTGTAATAGCCGAGCAGAAAATAGGAGCACAGGCTGTAGTTTGTAGACCAGTCTCCTGTCACAACAATTTTGGAACAGTTGGTTCATGTTCTGTCACACATTCTTAAGAGGAGTTATGCAATTGCTTCTAAGATCTTGGCTGTTTCAGACAAACTTTAAAGTTAGTGTCTCTTCTCCTCTCTTTCCTGGGTGAAAGGAATCAATTTTTATGTGGTGGTGGAGGGTAATATTTCTCAACAAACTTTATCTTTGGAAACTTTTAAAGAATTGAGCTTTAAGAACATGACTCTGCTTTGGGTGGACGGAGCTCTATTTTCACCTGTAGCAGCATAAAGTGGAGGTTCAGAGCACACTCTGGGTCAACCAGCCAAGTCACACATGCTGGTTGTGTGACTTTGTGCACGTTTCTTCACTCTCTGCATCATTTTCTAATCTGTAATGAGGGTGACACAGTGTCATAAGGATTGAATGAGCTATGATTTGTAAAGCGCAAAGCATATGCTAAGTACTAAAGGAGGACTTAGAAAAGAAAAACAACCGAATGATTTTCTAATGATACAGACTTTTAGCATTTTGAGGTGTTGACTTCTATAAGGAAAATAAGCGTGTTATTTTGAATTTGTTCAGTTGTCTGCTGATCAACAGAATCTGGGGACACGCCACTGTTGTAAAGAAGTGGGTCCACACCTATAGGAAGGGTGGTTCCTTGCAAGAAACACAGTCTCCGTAAATTTAGACGCTCTGCTGTTAAACCTTTTTTTGCAAGTAATAGAGTGCACCTCTTTATCTCACCCCTCTGCTTGCAATTCTTTTTGAAAAAATTGGAAACAAATGACTAAGACACCACCTTGAAACAAAGGAAGTTTTTATCTTATGGGAATAAATCCTGTAACTTGAACAAAGTCCTAATTTGTAAGAGACCAATCAAAGGAGAGGATTTATTCCCTCTGGAAATCAGTGAATATTGTATTACTAAAATGTATGGGAACTCCTTTTCTGGAGAACCCTTTCGCTGGGGAATCAGAATTTTGTTTAAAACCTTTGCTCTATGCTTCAGGTGTCTGCATTTCTGCAAATAATATCACATTATTAGCATAAAGATTGAGAGAAAACACCTATGTAGACATTGTTAGTTTTGCAAATACTGATATAATTTCTTGGATTTTTCCATATCATCTAGAGAAACTAATTAAATAGCCCTACATTTTAAAGATGTTTTGAGAAAAAAAAAATCCCAACGGACTAAACTCCTCAAACCTTTCATTTTGCCAATAATGTAAAGCTTCTGATGCCAGGTAGTACATCCAAGGAGATCAAACCAGTCAATCCTGAAGGAAATTGACCCTGAATATTCATTGGAAGGACTAATGCTGAAGTTGCAACACTTTGGTCACTTGATGCAAAGAACCAACTCATTGGAAAAGATTCTGAGGCTGGGAAAGATTGAAGGCAAAAGGAGGGGACAGAGGATGAGATCTTCAGATAGCATCACCAACTCACTGGACGTGAATCTGAGCAAACTCCGAGAGATAGTGAAGGACAGGCAAGCCTGGTGTACTGCAGTCCATGGGGTCACAAACAGACACGAATTAGTGACTGAATAGCAGCAACAACAACGTCCTGGTGGTTGAGGACTTGGGCTCTGAGCTAGATGGACGTGGATTTGAATTCTGACTCTCTCACTTCTTATATGTACTATCTTAGAAATTCTACGGCCTTAAGGTAGGTTTGCACATAGGCCTCAGTTTGTATACAGCTTTATAGGGCTTGAGAAGTAAATGTGTTTACGTATATAGAATGTTTAGAACTCCGCCTGGCACAGAATAATTGTCCAGTTTTGAGTTACACATAATTGGTTACACTATTGAGAATCTGATTATTGTGAACAGTTACTTCATCACTCTCTAAAGACAAGACTGTTATCTAGGACTTGGTTTTTCTCTCTTTATTTCTATGTCATTTTATTTAGAAATTAAAAGCTTTAATTAACATGATTGATATGTTTAAATGTAGGATTAAATATTCAAACCCAGTTTAAGTGTTCATGTCTGCTCTTGAAATTAAAACTTGACAGTTTGAGGCATGAATACTTTGTAATTTGAGTCTATGAGAAGTCTAAGTCCTGGAATCTATAACTCTACCTAGACTGTTGGGTCCTACAGGGCATTAGCCCTATATATTTCTCCAAGGCCTCACTCAAGCCTCTCACACAATAGGTGTTCAATAAATATTGGTAAGGAATGAATTGTTCATTTTAGAGATTTTTGCAGTAATCCAGGTGATTCAAAAATGGCTTTTGTGGAAATATCTCCAATTGAGTGAATTCTCTATGTATAGGTACAAGAGAAAAAAGAGGAGAAAACACTTCCTCTTCTCCCAAAGTAGGAAAACCCAGTAACTTTCCAAATAATAATATTGCAGAAGTAATAATGTAAGAAACTTTCCCATTCTACTTTCTAGCGATTAAAAGCCTAGGACCATAACCTTTTAGGATTTGAAGAGGTCTAGGCCAAGCTCCTCATTTAACAGAAGAGAAAACAGACTTGGAGAGTTTAAGCCCATAGTCCAAGGTTCCACATCTAGTCAAAGCGCAGAGTCAAGACCGGACGTCTGGTCTCTGAAACCTGTCAGCCTAGAGTCATTTCACCAGCCTCTTGGTAAAACAGTGTTCTTTGGCTTAAGAATATCTTTTAACAGAAAAAACAGGTGTAAAAAAGGAGTATCAAAGTGGTATTCTGATGACAGCGTTCATCAACCCTTGCAGCAGTCAGTTCAACCGGACTTGCACGCAGGAAGTTGCACAGCGTCAACACCTTCACTTACATCGCGCCAATCTAGGGATAATGCCAGTAATGCTGACCAAGCTCCTTCATTTGTGTTAATTTATCTAGTGAGCAGGGGGTAATGGCTACGTTATGCACGCTCAGCTGTTAGGAGGAGACAAGACCCACCATTAGAACGCATCTTGATATATAGCAAGCAGGACTGCAGGTGGGAAAAACAAGCAGGGATAGAATGAATGTGCGCGTGGGGGCCTTTGCTAGGGTGTACGCAAGAGTTTTACCGGAGGTTTTAGGATTTTTATATCAAGACGGAGGGAACCAAATAACCCGTCTCTTCCAGAGAGCTCTGAAAAGTTGGAAACACCTAATTGGAGGATGGGAATCCCTGCAGCTCGCGTCCACATTCCACCCCTGCCCCCTGCCCCAATGTGGCTCTTCTCCGGGGACTGGGACCCCCTGCCCCACAGCCGATCGCCCCAACCTGGGCGCGCAGCACCCCAGCCGTTCCCGGTACTCCTTTCCTCTCCCTCCCTCCTCGGTCCGAAGGGAAACTCAGGCTCCGGCCGCGCTCGGGGTTCATCCATCAGCGCAAGAGGAAAAGGGGGAGGAGAGAGGGGAGGCGGGCGGCGGGAGGAGGAGTTTCTCGGCGGCCCGGAGCTCCGGTGGGGACCGCGGAGGAGGAGCGCCCTTCCCCCCGCGCGCTGATTGCTGTGGCGTCCTGCCCATCCCCGCCCGCGTGTGTGAGGGGGAGCGAGTGCGCTGGGTCGGCCCGATGGGGGTAATCGAGGGTTTCGGGGACGCCGAGTGGCGCTTTCCTCTTCCTAGTGAGTGAGGGAGGGAAGTCGGCGGCTCTCGTGCCCGGCCACTTTCCCTGCGCGATTCCCTGAGCTCCCTGCAGGAGGAGAAAGTCCCCGGCGGGTCGGGATGGCGTAGTTGCGCCGCGGCGCAGCAGCTGCCGGAGCTCGCGGCCGCCGGGCGCTGGGCGGGGAAACTTTGCTCTGCTTTCCTGCAACTTGTGGCGGGTGGATCTCCGTTTGACACACTGCCTCCGAGGTACGTGCGGGCTCAGCCTAGCGGCGCTGCAGCCCGCGCCGGGACACCCTTGGCCGCCAGGCTAGCCCAGCACCCGTGCCGGCCGAGGGCTCTCCAGGCTGCGCAGGGGCTGTTGGCGTTGCGCTGGGTTCCGCGCCTGTTTCCCGGCCGGGATCGCTCCGGCCGCCCGGACCCCTGGGCTTCTTGGGGGCGGCGTTGGTCGGTTGGTGTTTACGCTGTGAGGTGCACAGGGGAGCGGCCGTCCCGGGTGGGCAACGCTCCGGGCGATGCGGTGTGCTGGGGAGGACATCTGCTCCGCGCTTGCCCTCACTCTTCCTTTCCGCGGTTTCTTCTGACCTCCGCGGGGCGCGCTGGTCACTTCCCACTGGGCGCGTGACACCGTCGGTGGGAAAGATTTGCTGTGGGTTCATACTCAATTACTATTGCAGAGGCTGCGGCCCCGGCACTGGCGCACCAACAGGAGCTTCACTCCCCGAGGGCCACGCCCTCAGGGTGCACTGCGGACGGCGCCGAGCGCTGCAGCCCTGAGTCCCGCAGCCCTGAGTCCCGCAGAGAATCCTCCCTCCCGCTTTAACTTGCTAGCCACCTTTCCCGGTTTATTTTGAAGGCTTTCCTTAGCATGTTCATTTGGTTAGAATAATCTGGAAACTCTTGGACTGTTGCTAGGAGAATCTCCTTGCAGTCTTGTTCTTATTAGGGCATTTGCTTCACTTTCCAGAATCATTTAGTGTAGGGAACCAGCTTGTCAAACGTGAATTACCTTGACAGTGTGTGTGTGTTAGTTGCTCATTCATGACGGACTCAGCGACCCCATGGACTGTAATGGACTGTGGCTAGCTCTCCAGGCTCCTCTGTCCATGAGATTCTCCAGGCAAAAATACTGGAGTGGGTTGCCATTCCCTTCTCCAGGGAATCTTCCCGACCCAGGGATGGGACCTGGATTTCCTGTTTGGCAGGCAGTTTCTTTTACCATCTGAGCCACCAATACTGGCTCCCACCTTGACCGAACAGAACTTAATGGATTTAGTGTCTACAAAAAAGAGCTGAGAGAAGAAAATCACTCCATTTCCTTAGCTGTGAAATGGGAATGATATTAGTATTGGCCTCAATGTTACTGTGAGAATTGAATGACTTAAAATATGTAAAGTACTAGAACGGCGCCTGTGCACCGCTATGAGCTGTGCTTGTCCTGAGCCCAGTGGAGACCGGACGGGAGCGTGGAGGGTAAGGGATGGTAGGAAAGACAGACTGAGATGGGGAACCAGAGTTTTTCTGAACTCTGCATCCCTTCCAAGAGAAATAAGCGATCGGTTTGGGAGGAGATAAGTCTCCCACAAGTAGCAAAGCACATGTCAAGACCTTTTAATTTTCCTGGAATAGTACTGTAGGTTGCAAACAGGTACTTCAGTGTGAAATTAGCTACTTTTTTTCCAGAAATAATAAAAGCTAACGTTTATTGGGCCCAAACTCTGTGCCAGACACTCTCCTGAATGCCTTATGGACACTTAATCGTTACACCAACTCTCTGGAAAAAATACTATTAATAGCCCTAATTTGCAGATAAGACACTAGAAGTTAGTTACTTGCCCAGGCTATTACACAACTGTTAGTTCTGACTCCAGAGCTAGCTTAGCCACTCAGCAGAGAGCAGCAAGTGCAGTCAGATTTGTGTGCGGTGAGTCTGGGCAGCTTTTTCCATCCTTCAACTTCCCACTGAGTCGAACACACATCTCTTGAAACACAAATCAGGTATCCGTGATTAATTTAGATGATCTACCCATGGGGGTAGATTTCAGCTTCTCTGAAACTGGCTCCAAGAAATTATAAATAGAACTCTGATTTATATTAATTAATTTAGATCTTTAAACTTCATTTCTCATATTAATTCTCCAGACATTGTTGGTCAGTGTTACTTGGCTTCCTTAGGAAACAGCTTGGGATTGGCACAGGAGGCAGGGAAATAATTCTTACCCCCTTAAGGGCTATTAAAATGAAATTGATTTCATGCCATTGTGTCAGTTAAAGGAGGTTGCTCTGTTTCTTGATGTTCTCTGCTTTTGGCTTCAATTCTGCATTGTTTAGTGTTTCAAGGCTTCAGCATGTTTTCAGCCCTTCAGTTTGTCTTTGTCATTTGTCAACTTTAATTTTTCCTGTTTTGATGGAATCTGACCATTACATGACACCTTTGCTTAACAACTGTTGACCCAGCTCATGTTTTTAAACATAAAAATCACCAACTTACTTTTGAACCCCAGCACGTCAAAGGCAACCCCTGGGGAATTCATTGTTATTTTGAATATTAGCCAATAGGGGGAGCATTGCACACTATGTATTGATGTCTGTTGGGCACCTAAGCCAGTTTTTTTCGAGTATTCAGCATACATTTCAGGAATGGAAAATGTTGTGGCTTTATCTAGCAAAATAACCAGTTTGCTTTCTGACTTGACTATGGAGAACTGGGTTTAATTTCAACTGATGAATGTAAGAGTAACTTTGAGGACAGGGCCTATATATTGGATATATGTCTAGAACTCTGTGGTGTATGGACAGATATTAAATACACACATAGTTTATTTCCATTTGTTTTCATTAAGAGGCATATGTAAAATGATTTTGTGTACTTTGAATAATGTTTCAAACTATCTAGGAGAACTGGGAGTCCAGAGAGATGCATTGTGAATTCTTTTGTAATGAAGCTCATTTGTCTTTTGTAGTAGAGTGGATATAGTGAATTTGTTCTCAGGAAGGCTGGTGTTCTCACAATCCTGTCATTATCATTTTTCATTAACATTTGAGTGCAAGACAATAAAGAATTGTTATGTTGAGTTTCTATTCCAGTACATTCTTCAGAGGCTTATATTTTAGTATGATAATAGTTCAGAAATAACATGTTTGTTTAGTATAGATGCAGTGTGTCTATAGATAAATATATAAGCAATATTTAGGAATTAACATGCTTGGAAAAGCAGTTAAACTAACTTTTAAAAAAAGTTTTTCATCTCTGCAATTTTGTAGGTTAGTTTCCTTTCTTGTTTCTTGAGTATCAGGTACTTTATTTCATTTACCAAGTTAGGGTCAAGTGGATTTTATTTTAAAGTAATTTTCAAACTTAGTCCTTTCTTTCTAAATCTCAGTACTGCAGTTACACTTCAGAGTAGCATTTTATTTAGTCTAGTTTTCCATGGTCTTTTAGTTTACTTATTCAGCAAACTTGTAGCAACTCCCAACTCCCTAATAGGCTTAAGGTTTCTGGTGTTGGAGTTAGCCAGTCCACCTATAGCAGGATGCCTTAAGGCTTCCTAGGGTTTAGGAAAGCCTGTTTTTTGTTTTTTTTTTTTAAACCACCATTATTGACAAAATTGGTTTGCTTAAAGAGAAGTATTGTCCCATTCTTTTGAAGACTCAAAGGAATTAATCTTTCTTTTTGCATGCAAACTTGATTGTATCTTGTAAAAGTCAAGTGATTCTTGCTTTTCTGAGGGCCTGCTCTGGGCCTAAGCACACAGAGAACTCAAATGTCCTTTGAGTACTAAGAAGGTGATCTCTGCAGACTCTTTAATACCTAACTGTTGACCAACTTCCCAGGATCATAAATTTGTGGAAATTTCTGACTTTACATTTTAAGCGTAACAGGTAGAACCGTTAACATTTAGAGGATCACTGGTAAGTATCAACATTGCTGTAATATTTTTCCTGGATGAATTTGATCTGTGTGTGGTCATTTTAAATTACTCCTCTTCTTGATAATCCATTTTGAAAATGTATTTTTTTCTTCCCTCATTGCTGTTGGACAAAAACTAATTATAATTGTCAGGTTCATTAGTTAATGAGGACACTCTGGCTTTTCTCTTTTTTTTTTTTCTTTTAATTCAACAATTATTTTATAAATGATTTTATCTCTGTTTCAGTCTCTCCACTGGAGTGTTTTGCTTATATTTTTAAACTTCTTTTGAAATTTTGAAAATTAAAATGTTAACTACTTTTTGAACTTTGCATGATTCAAGTTAGATAGTGGTTTGGGGGTCTTTTAACTTAAGAGCAATCTTGTATTGCCTTTAGGAACATGGATAGTTTGGAATATAAAAGAGTGAATCTAGGGCATTTGAAGCTTCTACATCTTCAGAGTAACACTTGGAATGATAGTGTCTTTTTGTAGCATTTCATAAAACACAAGCTATTGCTGATTTGTTCGGTTTTTAGTCAAGCTAAAATAAATCACAGCTTGGAAGTGCCTTACAAAAAAGGATTTGGGTTCATTTCTTGGGCTCTGTCCATTTCTAGATTTCTTTTTTATTTCTTTTGAAATAGCACATTTGTTTGTTAACTGACATTGAGATTTATTTTCTCTGTTTGCAAAGTTTTAAGATTTAGCACAGATTTCCAAGCCTCTTGCCTTCTTTTAGGAGGAAATTGTTTTTATTTCTCCACCAAGATGTGCAGTATTTAATGTTTGAAGCAACATTCTTCTGCATGGGGCCCCTCTCATTTGGACCTTCTTCTGCATGTTTTATTCTTCAGTTTTCTAGGTCAAACAACAAGACTTAGTAGGCTGACAACTAAAGGTATAAGGGATGGAGACCATATTTAAAATTGAGATTATTCCTCAAGGTCTGAAACATGGTCTCCAGAAGCACACCCTTAGGCTATCTTGATAGTTCCTAGCTTCCCTGGTGGCTTCGACGGTAAAGCGTCTGCCTGCAATGTGGGAGACCCAGGTTTGATTCCTGGGTCTGGAAGATCCCCTCGAGAAGGAAACGGCAATCCACTCCAGCACTCTTGCCTGGAAAATCCCATGGACAGAGGAGCCTGATAGGCTATAGTCCATGGGGTCGCAAAGAGTCGGACTGAGCGACTTCACAAAGCAAAAAAGCAAAAGATAATTACAGAAAAAAAAAGGTTAAGTTTGTTGCTGGTGATTCCTTTAGCCTGACAANCTTGCCTGGAAAATCCCATGGACAGAGGAGCCTGATAGGCTATAGTCCATGGGGTCGCAAAGAGTCGGACTGAGCGACTTCACAAAGCAAAAAAGCAAAAGATAATTACAGAAAAAAAAAGGTTAAGTTTGTTGCTGGTGATTCCTTTAGCCTGACAAAGTTCATTTTTAGGATTTAATTTTAAATTGTTGCCACAGTAACAATTTAGAATCTAGTCTGAAGTGTCAGCTCTGTCTTCACTTTAAGAAAAAGGATGGGGATCCAGAGGCATATACTTTCCCTTAATTCTTGGACACCGGGCTCTGGGAGAAAGGGGACTTCAGGGTTGGGTACTTTTTGCAGAAGAAGGAAGAAGCACCTGCTTGTTTGTGCTTCCAAGCTCATAATTCATTTCCCTGGTACAGGCTGAAGGTCAGCTTTTTGTTTGAATTTGCCGATGGACTGTTTGTAAAAACACATTTAAGTTGATTAGTCCCTGGAAAAAAATGATCTTTAGAAAACAGTCTTTACAGATACTAGTCCTTGAGCTATCCTGCGATCAGATTGCCCTGGGAAAAGGTCTGGAGTTTACAGGTGTGATGACTAAGCACCAGTGATGGGTAAGAACACTAGGTGGAGGGCCTAGCAGAACTTAGGGTTTCTTTTTTTAAATTCTGATTATACTATTTTGTTAATGGAAACTTGATGAATACTTAATTCCATTTGGTGTGTGAAAAGATTCCCTTTTGGGAGTATAATTCCATTAGCATTTTTAGTGATTTATGTGTTTTGACATATGAAATTGTTCATTGGATGCAAAAATACACTGGTGGCTATTTGCAAATTTCATTTTATAATTAACTGCATGATGATTGCTGGAATAGAATGTTGCTTTTTTTTTTTTTTTTTAAATACTTGGAAGGTTATTTGAGGTGAAATATTTAGATTCCAACTCAAAACCTTGTGTTCATGTCGTACCCTAAATACTTTTGTGTGATACTCCCCTGTGTTGTTTTGAGTTATCTTTTTTCTGGTATTTTTCTTTAAAACAAAACGTACTCAAACACAAAACTCTCCTTCTGAGTGTCCATAAAGAATAACTGTCTCATTTTACTATATTACACTTTGTGCAATTGGCTGGCAAATGAAATTCAACTTTGAGGGAAAGCACCATTGACTCATTACATACATTTTGCATCACTGCATGTAAGGTCTTCCCTATATGTGTGGGAGAAGTTTCTGATCTTCCAAATGGGTATGTTTACTATTGTTGGTCTCTATTTGTCAAATCCTTTCTGAGCAGACATTCCTCTTAGTTTCTTATTTTTGTGTCTTTATATAGTTAGGCTTTCCTGGGTGGCTCAGTGGTAAAGAGCCAGTGCAGGAGATGTAGGTTTGATCCCTGGGTCAGAGAGATCCCCTGGAGAAGGAAATGGCAACCCACTCCAGTATTCTTGCCTAGTGAATCCCACATACAGAGGAGCCTGGCAAGCTATAGTCCATGGTGTCACAAAAAGAGTCAGAAACGACTTAATGACTAAACAACACAGCTACTTGCCGTATATTTATAATGTGCCCTCTGAATCATGAAAATATACATAGCAGCTGCTTTTTTTGTTTTGAATCCATCATACTCATCCGTTACAAAGCTGTGCAGCCATTGGATGCATCATGTTTTTGACACAGGAGCCAGGAGAATGATGACCTACTTGATACATTTCATATTTTGGGGGGGTACATATGCTTTTTTCAGTTTGTGGCCTCTTTATTTCATTTCTAGAATGGCTGCTCTCTAAGATATTGAACGTTTTAATTTTACTCAGTGTGTGGGCAAACAGGGAGATTTCCCGTAGAAGCAGTTCTACCAAATTAAAAAAAAAAAAAAAGCTTCCAGAAAGTATCCTATATAGATACCTTGTTAGATAAGGCTTTGATGATGTTCAGATAGGAAATAACTGAACACAAAGCAGGATTCCACTTAGCTTCATTGAATAGGGGGGCTAGGAGAGGGGGGGTGTCTAATTTGTCAGGGGAAAATTCACTTTTGCAAAATATAAGGCATTTAAATTTAAATTTTGGGGGGGGATTAATATCTGTTTCTAGTAGTTACATAGGTAAGAGGTTTGTAAAAGAAATTTTGCTAAGGTTGAGATTCTGTAGTTGGCAACTCTTATAACCCTGAAGATCCTGTTCCCTGAAGCCAGGAAAAAGCAGTCTGTTTCCAATTATAAATCACAAAAATAGGGAAATTAGGCCAAGAAAAATGATCATTTTGGGGGTTGGGTTGATTTTTTTCAGAGGGTAAAGGAGAAAGGACCATAGGCACACAGTAAAAAAAAAAAAAAAAATCTGCTACTTATTCTGTTGGTTTTCAATTTTTTTTTTTTCAAGCAGTCTGTATTGGAAATTAAGAATAATTTTAGGTTTAAAGACACTTCCTCCTTCAGCTCCTTTTCGTTTCTCAGAGTGCAACTAGAGGAGCAGTTAGGCAGCTTCTGCTGACACTGAGGGGGTTGGCCCCAGTGTTTTGGGACCCAGCTGGTATTACTGGTAAAGCCTTTTCCTGTCTGGATGGTGCCAGATTATGGCTTTCCAGTACTATCCCAACTAGTTGGGGCTATGGTTTATTTATTACACTTTACACTATGCTTTGTGGGTTTCCCTCCTGTCTCAAACCGTAAAGAATCTGCTTGCAATGGAGGAGATCCAAGTTCGACCCCTGGATGGGGAAGATCCCCTGGAGGAGGGAATGGCAACCTACTCCAGTATTCTTGCCTGGAGTATTCCCTGGACAGAGAAGCCAGGCCGGCTACAGTGCAAGAGGTCGCAAAGAGTTTAACAGGACTGAGCCCTAACACTTTCACTTCTTTCTTTTCCCCACACTATGCTTTGAATGAAGATGTAGTCCCTACGGATTAGTAATAAAGCTGCTCTGGGAGAAAGACTAGGTTTGCTAGTGTGAGAACAATCGGAGGTGAGAAGCCTAACTGGGAGTTGGGTGACCTGTGAGTGAATCTATTGTCCTCAGCCCTTGTCGCAAGCAACTAGCCTTTCTTAAATACAGCCTGCTGCTAGTTTCAGGATTAGTGGTCCCATGAGACCCAGGTGTTAACTAAGAAATCTTTCTACCACCAGAAGATCACCAACAGATCTTAGTTCCTGTTTCTCACACCTTAAGCCTCCAGAGTGTTGAATAAAACTTTCCTGATGGTACAGAATCTTTCATAACAACGTCGTCCTTCGGGGCCAGGGGTGTTTAGCGATTGGCTCTTTTCTTCTCACCTCTGGCAAACTCCTCGGCCTGCAGCGGGCGGGCTCCCACGCCCACTGCACCGCCACCCCAGATGGGCGGGTGCCAGAGAAGGTGCGAAGTGCAAAATTCCGAGCTTGTTTTCAGTCAGCGTCTTAAGTGTCCTCTCTCTGGTGTCTTACTCTCTCCCACGTTTTATTACCTTGGTTTCCTGGAACTATTTTGTCCTGGTTTCCCCCACTTCCTGCCCGATCTCTTCAGGTTCCCTTCTCAGTGCTTGTTCTGTGTAGGTCGTTGTTTTCCAGCTTCGAGGTTTCCCTCCACGCCTCCGTCATTCAATGGGTCATATTTCTCTGTCACAGTGGTCACCTAACTCCCAGCTTCATGCATATGGCTCCTTATTTCCAGCAACTACCTGGCTATTCTGTCGGTTTTTCTGTTAAGCTAAGCCCCATGGCGGTTGGAGAAGACTCTTGAGAGTCCCTTGGACTGCAAGGAGATCCAACCAGTCCATTCTGAAGGAGATCAGCCCTGGGATTTCTTTGGAGGGAATGATGCTAAAGCTGAAACTCCAGTACTTTGGCCACCTCATGCGAAGAGTTGACTCATTGGAAAAGACTCTGATGCTGGGAGGGATTGGGAGCAGGAGGAGAAGGGGACGACAGAGGATGAGATGGCTGGATGGCATCACGGACTCGATGGACATGAGTCTGAGTGAACTCTGGGAGTTGGTGATGGACAGGGAGGCCTGGCGTGCTGCGATTCATGGGGTCGCAAAGAGCTGGACACGACTGAGCAACTGAACTGAACTAGGTCTATAGGTCAAGCCTGCAGTTGGCATGTTCTTCTCTATTTCCAAATCATCATCTCACCTGGATTATTGCAGATGTATTCCAGTTGGTTTTCCTGGTTTCAGTATCTTTCTCTCAAATTGTTCATCCATTATGATTGGAATCTTCTAAAACACAGATCAGATACAACTGAGCGACTGAACTGAACTGAAAATACAGATCTGTGTTTTTCTTTCTTTTATTTAAAATGTCTGCTGTTCCATTATCCTTGGCGTGGGATGTCTGGTTTCTCACAATGTAGCTCAGCCTACTTTTTAGCTGTTTTCCTACACTTCTTCCATGAACCTCACTGTGCTCCTACAAGACTCCTTATGTTTTCCGGAGCACACCCTGTGCTCTCATGCCCTGTTCCTTTAGTACTGGTCTTTTCTCTAGCATCCCCTCCTTTTCCTTCTTTCTGGTGGCCCCCTGTTTAACTCCATCATCACCTTCTCTGCTGAAGTTTCACGTGGCTCTTCCTGGCAGGTGGTTGATTGCTTCCTCCCTTTATTTCTCTTAGAGTCTTTCTCCTGCTGCCTACTGAGAATTTACTTTCTTCTTCTCCAGACTTCCCTAGAGCAGGATTGAGTCTTACCATCTTTGTAAACTAGGTGTGTGGTGTGGGCATGGCCATATATGTTGTCAAATGGAATTCAACTCCGTTCCACTTCTGTTAAAAGCTTGAGGGAAAGATCAAGTTTGCAGTTGATATGAATTGTAACTGTAGAAAAGACAAAGGAAATCAACTCAGAGTCATGTAGTTTAGGATTAGATCGGGGCTTAGAAATAATCCTTTCCAAGCCTCTCTGAAGATGAGGACAGCCAGGTACAGAGAGCTTGGGTGGTCTGCCCAAGATTGCAGGGCGGGGAGCAGTCCTCCCCTCCGCCCCTCTCCAGTAGTCTCCACCCAGTAGCCAGAATGGCCTTGATAAAACCTAAGTCAGATGCTGTCATTTCTCTAATTAAAACACTCTCTTGTTCCTGTCTTTCTCAGCGTAAAGACCCCAATCCTTATAATGATCCATAAAGCCTTAACCAGCCCGACTCCCTTGCCTGTTACCTCTTTGACTTCACCCTCTATTTTCTGGCTTGCTTACTCTACTCTAGCTACTTGACCTGCCTTCCCTTTCCCATACCAGACACACTCTGTCTCAGGGCCTTTGCATGTGCTGTTTTCATTGCTTGTAATGTTTATCTCCCAGATATCTACACTGTTCACTTCTTAGGGTTAGGGTTAGGTCCTTACTTGAAACAAACAAACATGCACACAAACAAACCTTCCTGTCTTGCTTCTCTGTTTTGTTAATTTTCTCAGCATTTATCTCTGCCTCATATATAATTATATATCTTGTTTATAGTTTTGGTCTTCCCTGACTAGAATGTAAGCTCCACAAGGTCAGGGATTTTTGTATATTTTATTCCCTTTTGAATCCCCACACAGACCTGGCACTGACTGAGCAGGCAAATAGATAAATATTTGTTGGATGAATATATAAATGAGAAGAAGCAAGATTTGTGGTTTCTTGTAGATCCAGTTAAATGTACACTTATGGCATTGAAAAGGGAACACTATCAGGTATGTCTGGAGGGAGAATCTGATTTTTTAAAAATCCCCATTCAAGACCTGTCAGACTAGAACACTGACCTCTTCTAATTGTCTGACTTGAAGCAGCGGCAGTGGGTTCTGCTCAGCCTTAAAGTGGTTTGGGAAGACTCCCATTTTACCTCTAACAGGCCAGGGCTTGCTGTGGTTTCTCTCTGCCTGTGGTTTGCCCTTTAACCCATGGGACTACGAAGATGAAAAGTAAACACGGCATTAAACAGAAGAGCTTGGGGAGAGGGTATGGGGCAGAGGAGCAGAATTTCCTTATGGCCCTGACATCTTCCCTTGGCTCTGGGCCCATGCACAGGGCCGCTCACTGAACCTTCTAGAGTTGTTTCGGGGCTATACCCTAAGGAATGGTCTTGAGACTGCCAGGCCAAACTCCTGAGTTTTGCTTTGATGTTCTAATTTCTTTGAAAAGAATTGTTTAGTTTAGACAAAAAGGACATTGGAGTATGGATTTTTTAAAAATTAAATTACTGTCTTAATTTTGAAGAGAGGTTTTAACCCTTTTCAAGACAGCCATTGCAATTACCATTTCACGCTTCCCCAGTGGTCCATTGGTTAAGACTGTGCTTCTGCTGCTGAGGGCATCAGTTCTATCCCTCATTAGGGAAGTTCTGCATGCTGTGCTGCTGCTGCTCCTGCTAAGTCGCTTCGGTCGTGTCCGACTCTGTGTGACCCCAGAGACGGCAGCCCACCAGGCTCCCCCGTCCCTGGGATTCTCCAGGCAAGAACACTGGAGTGGGTTGCCATTTCCTTCTCCAATGCATAAAAGTGAAAAGTGAAAGTGAAGTCGCTCAGTTGTGTCCGACTCTTTGCGACCCCATGGACTGCAGCCCACCAGGCTCCTCCATCCATGGGATTTTCCAGGCAAGAGTACTGGAGTAGGGTGCCATTGCAGTGTGGCCAAAAAGAAAAAAAGAAATTACTACTTGCTTTTGTCAGTAGTGCTGGTGAGGGTATGGTCCTTTGAAACCAATGACTTAAACCCAAGGGGTAGTAAATTATACTTCTGAAGAAGCATCCAATTTTTGCGGTAGGGGGTTGGGTTGAGTATAGAGCTAATTTATATTAGTGTAACAGTCATTTTAGAGTTACTTACCTCTCTCTCTTTTTGTGATAACATCAGTATGATTTCTACAGAGCCCGCCTCATAAGGACAGGAAGCTCAGCCAAGGAACTCAAAGGCTTAGGAGGATGTTTTTGGCCCTATACAAAGCTGAAGCATAATTTAACCCTGGGATTCAAAACCATCAAATTGAAAGTAAATTGTCTTGAATGGAGCTGCTGTCAGTGACCTAGTTAAAAATCAAAGCTACTGTTTCCTGAACACTAAGAACATATGAGCTCTCTGAATAGTGCCTAGTACATGGTGGTTGTTTACTTGCTAAGGCACACCCAACTCTTTGTGACCCCATGGATATAGCCCACCAGGCTTGTCTGTCCATGGCATTTCCCAGGCAAAAATACTAGAGTGGGTTGCCATTTCTTTCTCAGGGGGATCTTTCCGACCCAGGGATTGAACTCATGTATCCTGTGTCTCCTGCATTGGCAGGTGAATTCTTTACCACTGAGCCACCAGGGAAACTCTCTGGTACATGGTGTTGGTGCTGCCAAGTTGCTTCAGTCGTGTCCGTCTCTGTGCGACCTCATGGACTGTAGCCCACCGGGCTCCTCTGTCCATGGCATTCTCCTGGCAAGAATACCGGAGTAGGTTGCTATGCCCTCTTCCAGTGGATCTTCCCAATCCAAGGACTGAACCTGCATCTCTTAGGTCTCCTGCATTGGCAGACGGGTTCTTTACCACTAGTGCCATCTGGTACTTGGTAACTCTTTACCGTCTGAGCCACCAGGGAAGCAATAAATAATGAATGAGTGAAATAAAATAAAACTGCTGATTGAGCCTCGCCTCCATGGTTACAAAACAAAATAACTTCTCCCTCATGTCAGATCTAATCCGGCTGCCACAATCAAAAAGTGACTGTGTGGGGCTTGGTTGGTGTCCACAACAGACAAGCTCCTGTTTGGTGGTTAAGATCACAGGCTGTGGAATCAGACAGACCTGGGCTCAAATCCTGGTGCCAGGATTTACTAGCTTGGGGGTGGTTTAGCATCTTAAGCCTCACTTTTATCGCTATAACATGAAGTTAAAGAACTCTGTCTCCTTGGGTTTTTGAGAGGTTGAAATGAGAAATTGTGAAAAACAGAGTGGGTGCCCCATAAATGGGGACTGAGACATTTTGCGGGGTCCAAAGGAGGTGGCAGTGTGTTAGCCTCTAGTAGGAAGGCGAATGTTGCAGAATCACATGGACGACCACAGAATAATTACAAAGCAGCCTGTGGACAAGTCTTGGCTGTGCTACTAACTAGCTGTGTATCAGTGGACCGGTCATTGAGCCTTTTAATTCTTGGTTTGCTAATCTGCAAAATTAAAGGGTTGGGGTAAATGTTATCTATTTCTAACATTCTGAGTTGGCTCTAAGTAGAGGATAACATGGAACAAATTATACACAAAATGTTAAGGAAACAGTGTTTACAGAGGGATGGGAGTAATCAGAAGTGACTTTTGAAATGAGGTGAGGAGAACAATAGAATTCATGGAGTTTGAGGAGTAGAATGAAAATGGCAGTTCTGATGAAATAGGCAGATCTGACAAAATTCAGGTTTTGTGATTTCTTGCCTTGCTTAGAAGATAATTTGTTTAAATATTTTTTGTTTATATAAGTTGTGTGTTAAAAATGTAGTATTAATACTTTATTTACACTTATNGAATTCATGGAGTTTGAGGAGTAGAATGAAAATGGCAGTTCTGATGAAATAGGCAGATCTGACAAAATTCAGGTTTTGTGATTTCTTGCCTTGCTTAGAAGATAATTTGTTTAAATATTTTTTGTTTATATAAGTTGTGTGTTAAAAATGTAGTATTAATACTTTATTTACACTTATGTCAAGTTGAATGTTTTTCTAGGATAATGCTTCGCAGTTTTGTTGTCATTCCTGCTAGCTACTCAATGATCGTGTGTTTCACATTTCCACAAGTGTATTTGAAGTCTCATTTTATAGGAGAGATTCAGGATTAGTTTTTAGCTCTTACAATGACAATTATAAGTAAGGTAGAGAATAAGATATTTTCTTGTTTAATCTCTTCATATTAGAGATGAAAAAGTTAAAGCCCAGAGTGAAGTGACTTGTCTGAGCTTGTAAAATGTGCTGATATCCACATTCTTGCCTCTGCTGTCCCTTTGAGGCTGCCTGAGGTATAGGGTTTTTCTTAAATACAATTCTTAATAGTTAGAAAGTGAAAGAAAGTGTGAAAATGTTAGTTTCTCACTCATGTCCGACTCTTTGCGACCCCCTGGACTGTAGCCCGCTAGACTCCTCAGTCCATGTAATACTCCAGGCAAGAATACTGGATGCGTACCATTCCCTTCTCCAGGGGATCTTCCCAACCCAGCGATCCAACTCAAGGCTCCTGCACTGCAGACAGATTCTTTCCCAGCTGAGCCACCAGGGAAACCATTTATTTATTATTGAGAGATGTTCTGATAACTCACTGTCTTTTCATACTACTTTTAACTGTAATGTACAAGATAGTACTTTATACTTGAGATCCATATGGTACCTTCACTGGTTGCCTTCTGTATGCTAAGTGAGCCAGGGCAACTGTCGTCCCTTTTTCTGAAATGAACAGATGAGTAGGAAAGCCATACATGGAAGGAAGCAATTACATGGAGATTTACTGTGGGGGTGGACTGCACTATATTCTCGGTGTCCAAGTTTAATTTCAAGAGAATCAGAGGAGGCTTCCTTAAAGAAGTAATGCTTATACAGAGACCTGAAGTCTTGAAGATGTTAGAAATTGGCCATGTTAGGGGAACCATGGTGGGCCATTGACCATACAGTGAAGGTCACTTCTGGAAGCAAGGACTTGACGCTTTTGTAGGACTGAATTAAGGCGAGTGTGAATGGAGCATGCAGAGGATGAGGTGGGACTAAGTTGGCGACATCCAGCAACCGTGCAAAGTGTTTTGGTCTTTATCCTGACAGCAGTGGGCAACCATCAGAGGGTTTTAATTCTTAATGTTTCACAAGCCTGGGTGGCTGAACCCTTTCTTTACCAAATAATATCAGTTAAGTGATCAAAATGTATCTGTTGAGGGATTATCCCCACCCAAGAGAAAGAATTTTATCTTTGAAGTCAGTGAGAGGAATAAAAAAATGTGCTTAATGGTGATTAGCAAAATAGCCTTATTGCTGGAGTGTTTATCCTGAATTCATAGATTTGCAGAATCCCTGCATATAAAGATGTGAATCAAATGTTTTGGTAAATTAATATATGTTACACAAAATAGTCTGTTGAAGGTCTAGGAGATGTAGCGCTTTTTATGTATTTTTTGGCCATGCCACACAGCATGTGAAATGTTAGCTCCCCGACTAGTGATCAGACCCACTCCCCTTGCAGTGGAAGTGTGGAGTCTTAGCCCTGCAACTGCCAGAGAAGTCCCACCCCAAAGCTTTTTTAAATGACTTGGTGCAAGCTAGGACCTGAGAATATTCAGCTGTGCTGCTTTGGCTGGAATGATTGCCGCTTTGTGATTTAATAAAGCCTTTTGGTGATAGCTGTTTCTTCCCTCTAGGCATCTGGGTTAGTTTGGTGGCAGTGCCAGGCTGAGCTCCGAAGCCCCCTGGCTAAACCCCTGAAGCTAATTTGGGAAGAACTAATATGGTAGAACTGAGGAGGGCCATGCAGCCAGATCTTTTGTAACTTATACAAGAGCTGTTGAGGCAGTAGCTTTACTGCCTTTTTGGAACAGCATTACAATAGGATAACTGTCTTTGTATTAGGTTTGGAATCATTACTTTTTGGTGATGGAGGGAATTTCTGAAATTCTAGGTGACAAAGTCTAATCCCAAAATTAATATGAACTTTGATGTAAACTGCTGTTTATATTATACTGTGACTGGTAGTTTGCCTTTTTTTTTTTTTTTTAAAGATGATGTATTTTAACTATAAAAACTTCAATTTCTATTATTTTTTTAAAACATACTGAATGGAAAAAAATGTATTATGTGGGCCAGATATTGTTTTAGGTATCATGCCCATATTCTGTCTTATATATTACAATCAAAATATCATTACTATTTTGCAGATGAGGGAGTGATGGAGGCTGAATGACTGGTCCAGTGTAATACATCTGAGTAAGCCAGATTTGGAAACCCTAAGAATAGTTCTCTGTGAATTCTAGCTTAGAATTATAAGCAACTGAAATCTTTAGATGCAGAAATATTAAATGTGAAAGGTGGTTCTTGGAATACTGCAAGGGTGAGTTTAAAATATCAGTCCTAGTTTGTTTGAACTTGAACAAAACCTGGTCTTTTACAACCTTGTGAGATGTATCCAGGCCCACCCTCCTCTTTATGCTGTATTTTGCTTGGGCAGTGAGATCTCTTGTGCTTGGGATAGGCAGAAGGCTCCTAAGGACCGACTGAAGGTCAGCGCCTAGGAAATTAAGGTTGCTGGGGCCAGAGATGTGTTGGTTATACTCTTAGCCAGGAGTGAGGGTGGACCAGGCCCTGGAGGGGTAGAGGAGAACAGAGCCCAGCTTCTCTGTACTTCTTGTGCCCTCTGTGCATCCTGCCTTCTTTTACTGGGTCTTCATGTAGAATTCCTACCTACAAATATAGGTAGCTCAAGAGTGAAGTGAAAAGTAAAAGGGTTAGTTGCTCAGTTGTGTCTAACTCTTTAGGACCCCATGGACTGTAGCCTACCAGGCTCCTCTGTCCATGGAATTCTCCAGGCAAGAATACTGGGTTGGATAGCCATTCCTTCTCCAGGAGATCTTCCTGACCCAGGGGTCGAACCTATATCTCCTGCATTGGCAGGCAGGTTCTATACTGTCTGAACCACCAGGGAAGCCCAGATAACTCAAGAGTGATCCTTCTTTTTTCCTTTCCACTGGCAGGCGCAGAATATTGAGACTTTACTTAATCTTAGGCTTCAGGATAATAATTCCCTTTGGTAGAGACAGGCTGCTAATGATAAGTAATACAGCTTTTGTGCTGTTACTTGTACAATTTCATTTGATTCCTTGTTACCACACTGTGATGTAGGTAAGGTTAGTTTTAGTTCGGTTCAGTCGCTCAGTCATGTCCGATTCTTTTTGACCCCATGGACTGTAGCATGCCAGACTTCCCTATCCATCACCAACTTCTGGAACTTGCTCAAACTCGTGTCCATTGACTCAGTGATGCCATCCAACCATCTCATCCTCTGTCATCCCCTTCTCTTCCTGCCTTCAATCTTTCCCAGCATCAGGGTTTTTTTCCAATGAGTTAGTTCTTCGCATCTGGTGGCCAAAGTATTGGAGTTTCAGCTTCAGCATCAGTCCTTCCAATGAATATTCAAGACTGATTTCCTTTAGGATTGATTGGTTTGATCTCCTTGCAGTCCAAGGGACTCTTAAGAGTCTTCTTCAGTGCCACAGTTCAAAAGCATCATTTCTTCAGCGCTCAGCTTTCTTTAGTTTATTTTCTTACAAATGAAGAAACTGAGGTTCCATTCTAATCTAAATCACCTTTCTTGTCTGACTGCTGTCAGAGTTTTAACTGATCATCTTAGCACTCTGGGCTCCCTTGGTGTGTTCCCCTCATGGTACCCAGAAAAGTCTTTATTTATTTTTAATTAAATTTTTTCAGTTTTATTGAGATATAATTCACATGTAACATTGCATAAAATATAACGTAATGATTTGTATATTGCAAAATGATTACCATAGTAAGTTTAGTTAACATCCATTACCTCACATAGTTAACAGCTTTTTTATAACTTGCGTTAACTTTTAAGATTGATTCTTACCGACTTTCCAATGTACAGTACAGTATTGTTAACTACAGTCATCATGTTGTACATGCTATCCCCAGAACTTATTTAGATAACTGGAAGTTTGTACCTTTTGTCTACATTCACCCATTTCCTCTACCATTCACTCCCTCTTTTGGCAATACCAATCTGGTCTCTGTTCCTAAGAGTTCAGTCTTTTAGATTTCACAGATAAGTGAGCTCATACAGCATCTGTCGTTCTCTGACTTACTTCACTTAGCATATTGACTATGAGCTCTATCAGTTTTGTTGCAAATGGCAGGATTTCCTTTTGTGGCTGAGTAATATTCCATTATAGACACACCACATTTTCTTTATCCAGTCATCCATCAGTGGACATGTAGCTTGTTTCCATGTCTTGGCTACTGTAAATAATGTTGCAGTGAGCATGGGGTTGCAGATATCTCTTTTGCAGTGGTTTAACTTCTTTTAGATGTATACCCTGGAGAAGGCAATGGCACCCCACTCCAGCACTCTTGCCTGGAAAATCCCATGGACAGAGGAGCCTGGTGGGCCACAGTCCATGGGGTCGCTAAGAGTCGGACATGACTGAGCGACTTCACTTTCACTTTTCACTCTCATGCATTGGAAAAGGAAGTGGCAACCCACTCCAGTGTTCTTGCCTGGAGAATCCCAGGGACGGGGGAACCTCATGGGCTGCCGTCTATGGGGTCGCACAGAGTCGGACACGACTGAAGTGACTTAGCAGCAGATATATACCCAGAAGTGGAATTGCTGGATCATATGGTAGTTCTATTTTTAGTTTTTTGAGAAACCTCCAGCTGTTTTCCACATGGGCTTCCCTGGTGGCTCAGTGGTAAAGAATCTACTAGCAATGTAGGAGATGTAGGAGACCACCTGCAATGCAGGAGATGCAGGTTGAATCCCTGGGTCAGGAAGCACGAAGATCCCCTGGAGAAGGAAATGGCAACCCACTCCAGTATTCTTGCTGGGAAAATTCCATGGCCAGAGGAGCCTGGCAGACTATAGTCCGTTGGGTAGCAAAGAGTTGGACACAACTGAGCAGCTAAACTACCCCCATAGTGTTTTCCACATTGCCCGTACCAGGGAAACTTTAAAAACCTACTGGGATCATGCCGCTTTCCTGCTTAAACTCTTTCTTGAACCTGTTCCTTTCCCTTCCTATTGACTCTGCAGCCATGCTCCCTTCAGCTCCCTTCCCTTCCTTTGTAATGGTTCCTTTATCTGTAATGTTATCCTTCACCAGAGCTTTTAAATCTTTACTTATCCTTCAAGTGGTGATACTTTTTTAAAGAGCTCTTATCATAGCCTATAATTACATTTTTTGGTGATTATTTGCTGGTTATCTCACCACACTTTAAGCCTATGAGGGCAAAAGAATATGTCTCTTTTTGTGGCCATTATATTCCCATTGCCTGGCATGGAAGAAGCAATAAAGATTTACTGAAGGGAGAAATGAGGCTCAGGAAATGAAATTCTTGCCTAATGTAGTAGATGGTGTTACCTTTACTAGAATATAAGCACCATGAAGGCAGGATTTTTGGCTCCTTTTTCCCCTGCTATATCTTTGATATCTTTAACAGTGCCTGGCTCCTCATAGTAAATATTTATTGAATATTGATTATACTTGGGTGCAATTCCAAAGATTTCTTATCCACATCCCGCACTTTTCCCCTCTTTGTGCCAAGTCTGTCTGAAAACGGGGAGTTGGGATTAGCCAGTTTCTCTGTGTTGCAGAGAAATGGGAGAGTTGCTGCTGTGACTCAGTAAGATGGTTTTGCTGTCTCTGTGCACAGGTCTTAAAGGGCATCCAAATGTCATCAAATAATAGTATCTGTTCTGTATCCTGTACACCCCTTTTTTCAGGCTGCCAAACTCTATATTGATGTCCTCCATCCTGCCTTTTTTCTAAATCCCCTGAATAACACGTTGAATATCCATCAGAGCAGTTCTTCTAGCAGCTTTTATTTAACCATTTGCAGACTTAACAGTATACCTTTCTCCAAAAAATTCACTTAAATGGCAGACTAGAAACATTTTAATGATCTGCTAGAAAACCTTTTCATGCTGAAGGACCAGAAAATCAGGTGTTATTTACTATTTGGGCTTAGGGAGTGGGTCATTTTTTATTCCACTCAATATACACATCTTTAAGATCTTCACATTTGTTGAATATTTTCCATATTGGAGGCTGAACAGTTATGGTGTTAAGATATGACAATGCAAAGATTTGTGCTTTATCTTCAAAGAACTTGAGTCATATAGCATCACCAAGGATTGTTTATTTATTATGACCACCACCCACAGTCCTGAAGTCAAGTCTTAGTTTGTGATCAGTAATGATTTGTGCACAGTGCACATGTCAGTATGGAAGTACTGATGTCTGATGGCAGCTATGGCAGGCTTCCCTCTCTCTTGGAGAAAACATTCTGTTTCCAGAGAGCACTGAGGGAGAGAAAATTGCTCCTGCTGCTGCTGCTGCTAAGTCGCTTCAGTCGTGTCCGACTCTGTGCGACCCTTAGACGGCAGCCCACCAGGCTCCCCCGTCCTTAGGATTCTCCAGGCAAGAACACTGGAGTGGGTTGCCATTTCCTTCTCCAATGCATGAAAGTGAAAAGTTAAACTGAAGTCGCTTAGTCGTGTCCGACTCTTAGCGACCTCACGGACTGCAGTCTACCAGGCTCCTCCGTCCATGGGATTTTCCAGGCNGTCCTTAGGATTCTCCAGGCAAGAACACTGGAGTGGGTTGCCATTTCCTTCTCCAATGCATGAAAGTGAAAAGTTAAACTGAAGTCGCTTAGTCGTGTCCGACTCTTAGCGACCTCACGGACTGCAGTCTACCAGGCTCCTCCGTCCATGGGATTTTCCAGGCAGTAGTACTGGAGTAGGGTGCCATTGCCTTCTCCAAACGGTTTCTAGTTTGTGGCAACTGACCTGGAACTTCAAGGTAGAGTGCTGTCATGGGAAGACCCTGTTTCTAGTCTTGACTCTGCGTTATTGTTAATATTTTGGTCAAGTGCTGGTCTTGGAGATTGGGCTTCTCTTCATCCATGAATTCTGTTGAGCTTGTCTAAATTTAGAAGTTGTTCATGTTATCTTTAGCAGGCTAATTCTTTTAATTGAGAAATTGATTGGGTGGAAGCTAATTGTAGGTTCCAATTTTGAATAATCTCATGTTCTTAGCCACTGTGTTAGCTATCTAAGGAGAAGTTAGTAATCTTTTTTGCTGGCTGTTAGCTTATTGCCAGGCATTGTTTCACCACGTTTTCCCTCTAAGACAGAGCAAGGTTTGCGCTTAAAAAAAATTCCTGATCAACCCAGGGAATACCAATAGTTCCCAATCAATTCCTTTTGAATATTGGTTCAAAAAGCCATGATATATTTCAGGACTCATTTGGGTAGGGGTTTTCAGCTTATCCTGGTCTTTCCCTGTGAACTCATATCACTAGAGAATGTGGGGCAATGCACTAAGTTTAATGACCTTAGAAATAGACTCAGGGGAAATTAGAAGAATTAGTATCACATTCATTTAAAAAAAACTCCATTAAGGTCTCACTTAGAATTATTTTTTGTTCATTTGTGGATACTATAATTTGGTACCCTTTGAATGGAATACATTACTTTGAAATGTGGGCAGAATGACTGTTTCACACTATCTTTCAAATTGTTCTTTTAAGATTTTGAGCACCCTATTTATATTTCTAAAGAAAGCTATTTGTTCTTAAAGTCCAAAGAGATACAGAGAGGTCAGAAAACCAGGGTGGTTGATTCCCTGATCTGTGCAGATCGAGTGTGATATAACCTCAGAGAAGGAAAAGAATTGGTAATTCCCTAGTTTTGTTCCAGATCTGTGAGTTTTTCGAAGCTTTTGATCATCCTGCATTCTCCTAGTTAGGGAGCTGATCCCTAGGTTGTGTGTTCAGCTGCTGATACGTGGAAGTCTTGGCCAAAACTGGAGTTCCAATGAATGGAATGACACACTTCCCTTTTTATTCTCCTCTGCCTTAGGATCCTGTCACCACATTGGGAAGATTAGATACAAACTCTCTGCAGTTTATTTTCTCTTTTGAAAAAGTTACATTGTGGAGGTACTTTTAAGCTAAAAGAAGAAAAGCTCCTTCTTTGTTCAGTATGTAAGTTTCAACTTGTCTTGGACTTCCTCTGAGATGTTTTAAGATCCGGTGTAAACTTGCTGTGGTTTGCCTTTGGGCATCAAACTGTTTAGCTTGGCTCTATTATATCTGTAATTGCTGCGTTTTAATAATTACCCAATATTCTTGTCAGCAATTTGCAGTCTATATTTTTAATAGAACCGTTTGCCTTTCTTTCCCAGGTTCATTCAGACTTGGTTTAAGCCCTGGATTAATGTGCAGAGCCCCGCAGACCCTCTGTAGCTGAAGGCAGGGAGTGACACAAGTTTATTAAATATTCCTACAAGCCTCGTGCTGGTTATGTAGTTTGTGTGCACCATAAAAACCCTCTGGGAAGTCATCTTCTGAGATCTCCTTATAGGGTTTTGCTTTATAAAAGTTGCCTTTTTAGTATTTGTTGAAATAACATGTTCTTCTAGAGTTTTCCTTATCCATCCATTCAGGAAATCTAATTTTTGAAGGGAAAAAAATAGGGACAAATTCTCTTTTCTGTCATTGATTTTTTTTTTTTTTTTGTCATTGATTTTTAAGGTAACCGAGGAGACTTCCATTATATCTGAGGTGATGTGGAATTATGGTGGCAATCACTTTAAGCAGTGATTGGAAACAATTTTATGGTGTCCAGTTATGTCTATAATTTAGTCAGTTTTTGAGATAAGACCATTGTGCCACCAGTGAACTGTGCCTCAATTTGCTTGATAACTTTGTTTTCTTAGTGATCTGCTCTAGCTTATCTCCTTTTGGCATTCATTGTAATGTTTATTTTGCAGTAAACAAAAAGTTAAACTGATTTTTCAGTAGCTAAAAATTATGTAAATAGCTATACCCTAATTTTTCTGCTTTCTTGGTATAAATATACCTCAAAGGGAATGGACCAGTAATGATAATAATAGCTAACATTTATTCATTGCTTATTATGAGCTAGGCACTGTTCTAAACGATGTATCTATGTTAACTCATTTAATCCTCACAATAGTTTGTAGGATAGTTTCATCCATGCAGAGTGTCCAGGTCAACATCACTCATTTGGGAGGTGGCAGAGTGGATTCACACCTATGCAGACCTTTTACTGCTACTCTAATCTATATTTTACTCATACTAGGTTTTTAAAACCATTTTCCTACCAAGATTGGACCACAGTGCCTCTGCATATGTAATGGTTTAGTTTTAGAGCATATATAAAAATTATCTTTGAAATTCAAACTTTATTGTTATTGCTGGGTAGGTAATACTTGTAAAAGCCAAAAGGGAGTTCACTGAAAAGGTTTCCGCCCTCTCCTACCACTGTACCCCAATCACTCTATTTTATTCCTTCTCCAAGGCTATTAGTATTACTACTACAGAGATGTTTTTAAAATATCTTTCTCTTCACACTTGATGCAGTGAATTAAAACCATTTAATTCGAACTTGTTTTGCCATTGTTTTTATATATTTGTACTATGTCTGCAAGTGCCCAAACTAGCTTTGTGTCTGAAGGTAGCATGCTGTTTCTGGGGATGCATTTATCTGGCTTTGGGTAACAGGGCTGCAGTCTCTAGCTGTTTGAGGTGGATCCTAGAAGCTTGTGATCTTGCCTTGTCCGAAGCTTAGATCAGGCAGAGTCTTCATAGTTTTATCCAGTTGTCAGATAATTTTTATTCCTGACACCAGGAATCATGTCCTAACGCAACACCTGGAACATAGTAGGTGCTCAATAAATGTTTGTTGAATTTCAGCTTCTATGGGTTGTTCCAGACTCAGGGAGATAAGGTTGGAAAATTTATCAATACGTTGCAGTGTCTAAAGGAGGTAATTTTTAGGGTCATCGGAGGATATTCCAGTTAATCCCACCTTCACAAAACTTGTCATTTCAAGGCTCTAGATAGGAAAAGTTTTTAAAAAGCCTCTTGGATCCTCTAGTCAAGTAACCAGATAGTCTCAGATGGAGTTGAGAGACAAGTTTTCACATGTTAAAATGTTGGCAAACAGTTGAAATAAGAATTTTGCTTTTAATGGTTCCTTATATTTTCAGATTGGTTCTAAATTAATGTTTCAATTTGATCCTTATGATAAGTCTGTCACTATAACATTAGATTGAGTTCTTTTAAAAAACTTTTATTGAACTATAATTGATTTACAATTTTGTGTTAAATTCTGCTATATAGCAAAGTGATTTGGTTATACACATATATATTCTTTTTCACATTCTTTTCCAGTATGCTTTATCATAGGATGTTGATAAAAAACACTAAAATATAAAATAAAAACTTTATAAAATAAAAATTTTTTAATATTAAAAAATATTTTTATATATGCTTTATATAAGATGTTGTTTATGCTATATATAATGGTTTGCATCTTAGATTGAGTTCTAATCAGAGTTGGTCTTTTTTTTTTTTTTTTTTT
>SJYX01015124.1:256173-352594 GCA_006410675.1 Oreotragus oreotragus | reverse complement strand
TTTTTAGATTGTGTTCTAATAAGGGTTGGTTTTTTTTTTTTTTTTTTTTTTCTGAAGTTCACTTATTAAGTGTCATTGATTAGTGTTCCAACATAACTGATGATGTTATGTTTAGGTGTACCTTGATTTTATTCTATACTCTAGAAACTTTACTATAAAGCCAAAGGTTTAAAACATCAAAGCAAACATGTATTTGCAAAAGTATTTGCTGTAAAATTCTTTATTTGGTAATTATTGCTTCCCCCTCCCCCCAGTTTGCTTGAGGGCTGTCTAGTCATCTTTTAAGGTAAATTTCTTACACTTTTTAGGAATTCTTCATTTTACTTTAATATGTACTTATGAACAGAAATTCCTGCATTAAGTTTTCTTCTTAAAATGTGTATTTTTACAGGCAATTTGAAAATTGGAAAGAAGGATTGTAAAGTCACTTTTGATTTGCAAAGATTGTCTGTAATCTGAAGAACTACAGGCTGAGGTGACTGAACGGGACACACTTTTGGAGAAATAAAAATGACTTCTCATTGTGTGATTGTCATGTTTGCCTTAATGAGTTCCTGCTTAGCAACTGCAGGTAAGTTGCATAATACAAATTGCATGTTCATTATGTTCTTTTGGATATATTTCTCTTCAGTCTAGAAAAATTTAGAATATGTGATGTTTATGCAGAGCTTGAGTATTTACATTCTTCAAGGAATAAAATACTTGACTCCTCTACAGATACATAATGTGTTTACCTATATTATATCTTACTACATTGCTAAGCTGCTAAGTTGCTTCAGTCGTGTCCGACTCTGTGCGACCCTTTGGACGGTAGCCCACCAGGCTCCCCCATGCCTGGGATTCACCAGGCAAGAAATGAGTATTTACATTCTTCAAGGAATAAAATACTTGACTCCTCTACAGATACATAATGTGTTTACCTATATTATATCTTACTACATTGCTAAGCTGCTAAGTTGCTTCAGTCGTGTCCGACTCTGTGCGACCCTTTGGACGGTAGCCCACCAGGCTCCCCCATGCCTGGGATTCACCAGGCAAGAACACTGGAGTGGGTTGCCATTTCCTTCTCCAATGCATAAAAGTGAAAAATGAAAATGAAGTCGCTCAGTCGTGTCCGACCCTTAGCGACCCCATAGACTGCACCCCACCAGGCTCCTCCATCCATGGGATTTTCCAGGCAAGAGTACTGGAGTGGGGTGCCATTGCCTTCTCCATTAGTGCTAGATATTCGAACGTTGGTGATGCAGATCCTAACTAACCTTCAATGTGGAGGTGGCTAGAGAACAAATATATTGTTTAAACCCACTTAAGTTTGTTACATGCAGAGATTACATTTACTTTCTTGTCCTAAGTAAGAATTTCAAGAAAGCCCTTTGGTTCTTTATTGTAAAATAAATAGATCTTTTATGTAGAGGTGACACTGCTAGCACAGGCTGCTTAGGAAATGTTTAATTTTGCCTATTGCAGGTATTTTTAGGATGTAATTTTTTAAAAACTACAGAGGGGATTCCCTAGCAGTCCAATGATTAGGACTCTGTAATTTCATTGCTGAGGGCCTGGATTGGGGACCTGGAATCCCACAAGTTACGTGGTGTGGTCAAAAACAAAACAAAATATAAAAATTAAAAAGTACAGAAATATACTGTGCTTCCTAGAGGCCATCAGAATGTGAGATTGTAGGTGAGAAGAAGCAAACGGTTTGGTTGGAACACTGTTCCTTAAATAAGAGTATCAGATCCCTCACATCAACATCTTAGTGTAGGCAGTCAGGGTTACTTAACAAATTTAGAAATTTAATTTGCTCTATTTTGTTATAATTTGCTTTGTGTCTCCTTTGTAATGAGCTATATTAGAGCTAATTTGTTGGGCCAGTTCTGAAAACTGGCTGGCCTTAAGAAGACATACATTGACTTAAAAAATGATTAGCTTCTTGGTTTTGACTGTTGAATTGCACATACAGATGACATACTGCTGCTGCTGCTAAGTCGCTTCAGTCATGTCTGACTCTGTGCGACCCCAGAGATGGCATGAGAGTGATAATAATAAGCATGCACTGAGTGTGCTACAATTGTGGATTAACAATGAATAAGGATATTCTTAGTTTATGAGCTCACTTAGTCACAACTCTGCTGTTCACCTCTGTGGTATACTGAAGAAGCTGGACCACCATTAAGGCTTCAGTTGACTCGGACGAGGAGTCATATGTAGGCAGACTGAGTGGAAGTCACTTTGCAAAACTTGGTTTATGAGATTGGAAAGTAGAAAGAATGCCCCCCTTGTTGCAAATATCTTGAGGGAAAGTTTTTTTGAATGCTGGTGTGTGAATTTGAACTGCCCATTCTCTCTACCAGCAGTTTCACTTTGTCTCATGATTGAAAAGTTATTTGCCTTTTAGCTGGTACATTAAAAGTGATCTTAATTAAAATCTCATTAAAAAGTAGTAGGAAAAAAAAAGAGAAATATCTTCTGCTTCTGTTAGGCCCATACCATTTCTGTTCTTTATTGTGCCCATCTTTGCATGAAATGTTCCCTTGGTATCTCTCATTTTCTTGAAGAGATCTCTAGTCTCTCCCATTCTATTGTTTTCCTCTATTTCTTTGCACTGATCGCTGAGGAAGGCTTTCTTATCTCTCCTTGCTATTCCTTGGAACTCTGCATTCAGATGGGTATATCTTTCCTTTTCCCCTTTGCCTTTGGCTTCTCTTCTTTTCACAGCTATTTGTAAGGCCTCCTCAGACAAACATTTTGTCTTGTTCCATTTCTTTTTCTTGGGGATGGTCTTGATCACTTCCTCCTGTACAGTGTCACGAACCTCCATACATAGTTCTTCAGGCACTCTGTCTATCAGGTCTAGTCCCTTAAATCTATTTCTTACTTCCACTGTATAATCATTAGGATTTGGTTTAGGTCATAGCTGAATAGTCTAGTGGTTTTCCCTACTTTCTTCAGTTTCAATCTGAATTTGGGAATAAGGAGTCCATGATCTGAGTCACAGTCAGCTCCTGGTCTTGTTTTTGCTGACTTTATAGAGCTTCTCCATCTTTGGCTGCAAAGAATATAATCACTCTGATTTTGGTATTGACCATCTGGTGATGTCCATGAGTAGAGTCTTCTCTTGTGTTGTTGGAAGAGGGTGTTTGCTATGACCAGTGTGTTCTCTTGGCAAAACTCTTTGCCCTGCTTCATTCTGTACCCAAGGCCGAATTTGCCTGTTACTCCAGGTATTTCTTGACTTTCTACTTTTGCATTCCAGTCCCCTATAATGAAAAGGGTATCTTTTTTGGGTGTTAGTTCTAGAAGGTATTGTAGGTCTTCATAGAACTGTTCAGCTTCTTCAGCATTACTAGTCGGGGCATAGACTTGGGTTACTGTGATACTGAATGGTTTGCAGAGACAGAGCACTTAGGGATATACAAAAAGATGTAAGATTCATCCTTCTTTTGAGCTGCTTGTACTTTAGTTAGGCATGTAGAATATAACCATATAACAAAATAATCAATGCATGGTCAGTAAAAGCCAGATGACCTCAGAGGGCTCAGAAGGGTGGGTTAGAGCAGCTGGGGAAGGCTCTGTAGAAGTCTATGTCTTGAGCTATGTTTTGAAGACCAGGATGACTTAAGAAAGGGGAAGGCACTGAGGATGAGCAGAGGGGGAGAACAGTGGCACTTATGTGTCTGATGTTGTTTTTTTCTGCTTGTCTGTTTTTGCCTTTTTTGACTGTTCCATACAGCATGTGGGATCTTACTTCTCTGATCAGGGATCAAACCTGCTCCCTTTGCAATAAATGTGTGGAGTCTTAACCATTAGACTGCTAAGAAGGCTCTTGATGTTGTTTTAAGGAACAGATGACCCAGACAGCTGCTTGGGGATGTAGAGGATGTCTGTTTAGAAGGAAGGATGGGGGTGGATTATAAAGAACCTTAAATGTCAGAACAAAGCTGTGGATTTCATTCTGAGGTTTGGATTCTCTCTTCTTCCATCCCCCTGTAGTCAAAAGCATGCATTGTTAAATCTTAGAATTCAAACTGCAGCCTCAGAAAGTAAGGCTAAGAATGTGGCCTCTTTGGCCACAAAGGCCACAGTGCCTGGCACGTAGGCTGACATTTAGCTCAGGCTTGCTCTCTGTCAGCTAATTTTGTCTTTATGAAAGAACACTGTGACGTGGTATTAGTATTATTATCATCATCTACATTTTTCCTCACAAGAAAACTGAGACTCAATAACTAATAAGCGGCAGAGTGAGGACTTGAACCCAGGCGGTTTGGCTGTAGAATCCAGCCCATCCACCAGTCCACTAGAGCCTCTATGTAGGAGACCCTCCGTGTGGAATGAATGAACCTCTTCACTTGATCGATTCAACACCAGATGAGTAGCCACCAATGAGGCATCCTGGAACCAGGTTAAACTCCTTTGTTCTTAGGGGAGACTTTGTGAGTCATCAGAGTGAAAGGACCCTCACGTAACGAGCCTTCTTTGTTTGTATTCTTACTCTGTGGACACGGCTGTGAAGCTCTATTATAGAGTTCTTGCCAGCAGAAATGGTGAAGGCTTCCTTTAGATATGTGGCCAGGGAGGAGACAAGCACAGCACAGCACATAAAATGAGCCCGAGCTGGAATAGTAGATGCCTGCGTGTGGGCCTTCATTGAAAGCCTTCCTTCTCTGCTTGTGGCTGAGGGTGAAGGAAGCAAGCCACATCCTGGTGTTAGTGGTTGCTTTGACAAAGCTCGCACTTTTCCTTCCCTCCCTTGTTCCTTGGTTATTGTACAGCATTGTGTGGAGGGAGGGCCATGGTCTTGAACAAGAGCTGTGTAGGGACCCTAATGCCACCTGATTAGAAATTACCTTAGGCTTTTATCATCAATTTTATCTTATCTTCCATCCTAGAATGTATCTGAAGAAAATGAAAAGTTAAAAAATGTAAATGCTTGCTCCTGTGGGCTTAAGCTTCACTAAGTTTTCACTTTAAAAAACTGTTCCACTACACATCTTTAAAAAATATTAACTGCTGCCTCCGTGGCTGGCCAGCGTTAGGTAGGGCTGTGTTCCCAGGAGCCTCAGTAACGAGAAAAAGAGGCATTCAGGGAGAACTCAGGGAAATCGGTTTGGGAGAAAGAGATGGACTTGTCTGTGTTTTACTGGTCCCTTGTGTCAGGACAAAGGGGTGCTGTGGAGGGGAGCTCTGCAGAGACGCTGCTGGCCTCTGTGCCAGTGGAGTGTGGAGGGGTTGGCTATGTTCCTCATTCCTCAGTTGACATTTGGTGCCTAGATGTATCCTTTTGGAGGCTTGCCCGTGACCCAAACACATATTTCTATTGAGCAAACACATTTCTTTTCATCTTTATTGGATGTACCTGGAATTCCAGGTATAGTCCACAGGAGAATAGTGATGTTTTTAGTTGAAGCTATTTTCCTGCTAAGAAAGCTTTGAACTCTTTGGGTTCATAGGACAGCAAGCAGAGGTATTAATACTAGTTGGTTAATACTTGGTTTGGAATGGACAAGCAGACAGCCTTGGGTGGAGGCTAAACGTAATAATACCACTTTATTTTTTATTGTTTTCAAACGCTTTCATGCCTGGTGTTTCATTTGATTCTCATAGCAGTCCCTGGGTGGGTAGGGTTGTTTTTTCATTTGTGGAATGAGAGTAAGGGGCTTGAGAGCAAGTAATTAGTTTAGAAAGCTGGTCTGCCTCTTGACTGAACCTGAACCCAGAACACTTCTGCAGACAGACTGCACCGATGAGTCAGGGTGATTTTCCTGCAGCATGCCCCTCAGCACCTCTTGAAACCATGCTGCCAGGCGCTCTGCTGGGTACCCTGCACCAGTCAGTTCATTTAATCTTTACAGAAACCCAGTGAAGTAGGTGTTCGTCATTATCACTATTTTTATAATTGTTACTACTGCCACCACTCCTACCACTATTATTATAATACTAATTTTACAAATGATGAAACTGAGGCTTAAGGAAGAAGAATGTCATATATAATGAGAGTTAATTTTTAAAAAGTTGAAATGGTCCTTTGTGTAATAATAGTCATATGACAATTAAGTGTGGCAGCGTGGCAGCAGACCCAGAGTTCATATTCTTTCCGTTGTGCTGCCCAAAGGGAACTGGCACTCTTTCTCTTGGGCTTGAGATCAATGGCCTGAGGACCGCAGAGGTGGTTCCGCCACAGTTTTCCCTTCTCTGCCAACTGAGGGCTTAGCAGCTGTAACTCATAATGGCAGGAGGGTAGGGAGGGTGCCAATGGGGGCTGCCCCCAGGGAAAGTAAACGTAGGAGGAATAGACTTGAATGTTCAAAACAAATTCAAAAAGATCTCTTGCTAACTCCTAAGTCTTTGGACAAGCTAGTTGATTTGGTCAGTGATTATTATAGTTTACAGGTGGTTATTATAACTACTTTGGTGTTTAATTCTACTTGTGGATACATAGGGAAAAGATACTGTCAGTTGTGATGCCAGCTATCACCAGGGTGCCAGTTTTCTATTTATTTTAAGGAGCAAAGAACTATTATTAAAAGACACAGAGTGAATAGAATGGCGTGCATTTTAGGTAGTGATCCCTCTGGAGAGACCACGCACACCCAAGTGTAATGAGGTCCCTGTTTCCCTTTCTTTAGATTTTCGCACAGAAACAATACATACACACACACACACACACACACACAGAGTTGGGGCAGTTAGCTAGTTAAGAAAGATGAGTTTATTTCTCAAAGATTACCTTGCCTTGCATAATCTACCAATAGGGGTGGGATATGATATGATATTTAAAAAAAAGGCCTTTTTCTTTTTTATGTGCAAGGAGAATAGATAGTTGTTGGGTAACCAGATGTGCATATAGATTAAGAAAGATACTTACCAAAAGGGTGAGAATCTACCTGCAGTGTAAGAGACTTGAGTTTGATTCTTGGTTCGGGAAGATCCCCTGGAGAGGGAAATGGCTACCCATTCCAGTATTCTTGCTGGAAGAATCCCATGGACAGAGGAGCCTGGTGGGCTATAGTCCATGGGGTCACAAGGAGTTGGACATGACTGAGCGACTAACATTTTCACTGATGTCACAAGTTCATAGAACCCAGATTTCTCTCCTTTGCCTCCTTATCTTAGACTGTGTAATTGCCACCCATTTTTCTGGATTCTTGATCTGGGTTATTTTAGGATACCCATCATGGTGCATTTTTGTAAATGCTGATCCACTTTCTCATCAGGATAGAGCTATCTGTGTGTGACCATGTAGCTGTTTAATTGCACAAGGCCTATATTTTCACACATTGTGGATATGGGAAATTAGGCATTCTCAGCTTGTTTGCTTTGATAACTAAATCCTCCTATTCTGGGGCCACCTTGAATCATTGCTAGAGCTCCAAGTGCTGGTTTTGGAAGTGTTTTAGAACACAGAGTATTCTGGGCAGTGTCACTATGAGGCCTTCCCCCAGGACCGGCTCTGCGTGTGTGGGCATCAGGGCATGGAGGTACTTGCCTGTCTCAGGAGACTGGCCCACCTTGCACTGCATCCACGTGAACTGCTGACTTTCATTTTCTTTGAAACGTTCTCTGCCAGAGTGGCCTAAAAAAGATTTACCCTGAAGTCTAATGTGGTCTTATTTTTGTTCTCTGAGAGTACACTGTAAATCAGGTGGCATTCTAGAGGGCTTACCAGTGTGCTTGCTCTCAGAACATTCCTTCCAAAGACCAGGCAGCAGGTGCCCTGGGGACGGAGGCCTAGCTCTTCTCCTGCCCTGTCCTGCCAACTCTTAGAAATCTTAAGGAAAAAAAAAAAAAAGAAACCAAACTAGTTTAAACTAGAGTAGAATGTAGAAAAGTTTACTGCCTTTAAAGGAAAATGTTGATTAAAAAAAAAAGATATTCTCTGTTGGCAGTGAAAGGAATCATATTGTTATAAGTGGTGTAGTTGTGGCGGAAGGAAAAGGTTTCATTAAGAGTGCCCTGAGTTCTTTGTGTTGCTTCTTCCCTTTGTCCTCGCATGCCTGAATAGCTTCGTTCTGGCCTAGATAATAGACTAGCCGCCAGGAGTAACACCTCTTGTCCTCCTGCCCTCTGGCCCCATCCACAAGGATACTTAGGTAGCAAAGGCCTCAGGAGAGAGCAGAGCACCCGCTTCTGGAGTCAGTTCCTCCTCTGTTGTTTTCATCAGGGGTGCTACTGAGCTCCTGGGCACTTTCCTGCAACGAGCTTTTCCAGCAGGACACATCTGTGCGGCCCACTTTGGCATTGTGTTGTTGCATGGTGACGCAAAATGCCACAGTGCTCCCACTTGCCCCTTTATCCCATTTATCATTTCACCTTTTCTTTCAGTGTTTAAATCCTGCTGTGTTTAGATGGGTGCTTGTAGTCTGGTGAATTAGTTTTGAGTGTATACTAGGGCTCAGGTACTTTGCTAGCTTCTGTGGCACTTTGTAGTGTGAACAATGAGTTTTTGCCACCTTCTTACATGGTTAAATTTCCTAAAATGTTGATTGATTTATTCAGCAAGTATCTCCTGAGCATTCTAGATACCATTCCAGCTGTTAGACCTATAGCAGTGAGTAAAACAGTCAAAAATCCTTGTGCACCTGAAGTTTACATTTTAGTGAAGAAAGACAGAGACCAGAAACAAAAGCTATGCACATTTTAGCAGGGTTAGTGGAGAAACGGCAACAGGGCTAGGGGTTATTAGTGGGCAAGTACAGTTTAAAGTAAGGTAATCTAGGGAGGGCCTCTCTGGGATGGTGACATTTGAGCAAAGATTGGAAGGAGATGAGCTAAGTGGATATCTGGGGAAATGAGCATTCCAGGCAGGGGGAAGAGTATGTGCAAAGGTCCTAAGGTGGGAGCTTGTCTGAAGTGCTTGAGCCTTGGTAAACAGGCCAGGTGGCTGCTGGAGTGGAAAGTCAGAGATTCCTTGAGGACAGGTGTAGGGCTGCATATAGCCTTGTCAACCATTGCAGAGTTTTTACTCTAGTGAGAAAGAGCCATTAAGCAGCAGAATGATGTGATCTGAAGGATATTTTAGCAAGATCACTCTGGCTGCAGTGTTGAGAATAGACTGTTGGGCAAGGGTGAATTTGGGGATACTGGTCGGTGGCCATCGTAGTAAATGAGGCAAGAGATGATGGTAGTCAGGATCAAATTGTAGAAGGAAAGATTCTTGGACGTGAAATGCTTGTGAAATTAAGAATGACTTTGTGGTTTTCTTTCAATTTGTTCCCTTTGAGGGGGAAAAGGATAAAGACTGATATCTCCTATCAGTGGAATACTAAGCCATAACCTAATAGTAAAGATAGTTACTTTTATGTAACAGTGAAAACTGAATATTAAAAAACAGAACAACCTTCCAAACTGTCTAAAGAAAATTTCTTTGAACTGTGAATGACTTTCCTTGAAAAATCAATGTCTGAAAAGCCTCAACCCTCCCTTCCCAACTTATTTCTAAATCTCATCCTTTTCATTCCCTATGTGGTCTGTTTTTCAGGAAGATGAATTTTTGAGGGTCTTATCACCTTTTGCAAAGTTGCCTCTCATAGCAAAACTGGTGTTTCAGAAAAGTAGAATTGAATCCAGTTTTACATAGTAATTAATGCATAAATTCATTGTAATACATTTTATAAATTTAAGTTACATGCTAGATGTCAGCAAGGAGCTGGATAATTATAGCATACTTTCTTCTGTTCTAGTTTTTAGCTCTGACTTCCTCACTGATTCCTATTTTATTCCTGTAATCAGATTCCAGGCTAGAACTTTAAAAAAATTAACATTTTTTAGAAGGGGAAAAAAGAATTCCCCAAAGTTGTTGTTGATATTTATTAAGTACCCAACATCATATTTATTAAAAATTGAGATAAGACACTGAGAAGGTTTCACCTCTGTACTTGAAAAGTTGTCTTTTAGAGTAATTTCTATTTATTTATTTTACCACTGAGTAGTTTATGAAGTTTTCTGATTTGCTTTCTCAGATCTCATCACTTTCATTGGGGGGTGGGAGAGGGGCGTTGGACAGCTTGAATCCGGCCCTGTGCTCACCAAGCCCCAGGTGGTGGTCTTTATGTTTTGGAAACTGGAACAGGAAAGTCCAGAGGAATGCAACTACAGTTTTCTTGCCCCCTGCAGGGTTTTTTTCTAGGCCTCCCCAAAGTGTGTTTATCTTACTGGCCATGCATGTAGAGCAGCCTGGAATTCTGTGGGGCATTAGTGAAAAAAATAGATTTCCCACATGACTGAGGTTATGGGAGTGGGAAATCTTGGATTATGCAGGACTCTTTGATTGAAAGAAGATAATTTGGAGATGAAATTTATTTTGATATTTACTTTTCAAAACTATTATTCATCCCTCTCTTTTAAAAAATTAAACCCCATATTTTTGGGGGTAGAGGTATGGTCTTCCCTGGTGGCTCAGTCAGTAAAGGATCTGCCCAAGATGTGGGAGACCCAGGTTCGATCCCTGGGTTGGGAAGATCCCCTGGAGAAGGAAACAGCAACACACTCCAGTATTCTTGCCTGGAAAATTCCATGGACAGAGGAACCTGGAGGGCTACAGTCCCTAGGGTCACAAAGAGTCAGACACAACTGAGCAACTAACGGAAGTGTGGAGGTATAGACTAGAAGCAATAAAAACCTTCTAANACAGCAACACACTCCAGTATTCTTGCCTGGAAAATTCCATGGACAGAGGAACCTGGAGGGCTACAGTCCCTAGGGTCACAAAGAGTCAGACACAACTGAGCAACTAACGGAAGTGTGGAGGTATAGACTAGAAGCAATAAAAACCTTCTAAGTATCAAATTAAGAATTTCCAGTCATTAGAAGGAAAAAATATCTTTAGGGTGGAAAAATAATTTGAACTTTAAGAACCTGATAATGATATAATTTGAGGGCAGGATCTGACATATTGTGAGGACCCTAAGGGCCTGACTCCAGCAGCCCTCCACTTTGTCACCCCAGGATTGTTTGCATGGGTGGCTTCACTGCCACCAGCCAGGTCTCTGGCCTGGCCCTCTCGAGTGTTTGGGGAGTCTGTGTCCTCTGGTTTGTCACATTTAATTAGCTCTGGAAATATGTTATCAAAGGCTGTCTGGCAGTGTTTCATTAATGGTACAGGGTGAATTCGAAAGCATAATTAATTGTTTTAGATTATTTGCAAAGTCCGTGCTGAAAAACCTAATGACTGTAGGAGAAAGTTGGCAGAGAGGCTGTTTAGAGATTAGCCTGGACCTTACCCGGCTCAATTGCCTTTTGGAGTTGGGCCAAGAGAGGAGTTGTTTTTCTTTTTGGAGAAGTGTTTGTGGCCACATTGTTCCCTAAATTCCCAGTTTACTGCTCCAGGCTCGTGGCTGATGGAGATCATATGGACCTTGCAGAGCTAGGGAGCTCAAAGAGCATCTTCTAGAAGTTTTTGTTTGTTTTTTGTCTTGTGAGAAAAACATAATTACTTAACTCTCATTAACTAAATAAATACTTCCCAAGGGCCTCTTTTTGGAGGGAGGAAAGGGAGCTCTAGTTTGTTATGAAACAATCCAGGTTCTGAGTGTTAAATGTTCAAAGGCAGCAGGATCAGGCCTTAAGCAGTTTCTTTTCTTTCTTTTAAAATAAAACAAATCAGATTCCTCATTTCCTCTGTTGGGCTGGCTCAGGGTTGCAAATAGCCACTGTGTTTGGAAAATAGTGTTAAAAAACCTCAATTTGGAATCAAGTGCACACAGTATAAGTTCAGAGTATACTCTATGTATGAAGGGGGAAAATAGACTTGCATTATTTTGCTAATTTGACATATGTTATAGAATAAGAATACCTAGAATTAGCTCAGCCTGATGAGTTGTAGAAAAATAATGGAGAAAAATAATGGAAGTTCCTGCCCCTTAAAGATGAGAGAGAATTGAGGCTTACGAGTCAAGTGCCAGTTCTGACTCTGAGAACAGTGTGGGCAGTTGAAGATGAAAGCAGAGGAGTGTTTCAGACTTATCTCAGAGCCAGTCAAGTGTAAAGGAGCACTTTTCTAAGCAATATATAGCTTCGTTGGAAAACATCTATCCAGAAACCTTGCAATTCCTGGGCCTGGGGCTGGCTCTGCCTTTTACTCATAGGCTTTAGCATCCTTTCCCGTCCTTCTGGGCTCAAGCTGCTTGTGAGTAAGTAGTTACGTATGAATCTGAGGCCAAATTGTACTTTATTAACATGATTCAGGAGAAAAGAATTCTAATGAAAAATTTCAGAGAACTGTGTTGAGCTATTTCATGATGTTGTCAGATCTTCCTGAATTCAAGGAGGGCCCAAGAAAATCTATTATGCCTGTTTATTACTCAACTTGGAATCTATTGGAAAAAAACTTACATGAAAACCTCACCAGAGTATGTGCTAGTTGAGGAATTTATTACTGAGGGCACAGCGGCCTGTGTTTACTCTGTGTGAGGCTGGCTGTCCTGAGGTTCTGGGCAACCTGCCTCCTCCTCAGCCAGCAAGCTTGAAGTAGCTATTTTGACTTTTAACACTTTCTATAGATGATCCCCAGGCAACCTGATGGAGTTGATAAGAATTCTGGTCTCAGAGCTGTGAGGAATCATGAAAGATACTTTTGAAAGCTGAGAATAAAGCCTTTTAACCAATAAATGACTGATTTTTCTTTGCTGCTCTGTTTTTCTCAATCTCATTACATTTTTATTTTAGAAAGTAATGTCGTGCTACGGTGTCAAGACTTACTGTATATCCCAGTTCAGTTGTAAGAGGTCATGAATAATGTTACAACTAAGAGTTAAATTGATGACTTTAAAGGGTGATTTACTTTACAAAGAATTCATGTTTACCCTAACCATGATTATTTGCATTTAAATATATTTGAGTGTGAGAGAGAGGGGTTAAGATTGCCATTAATAGAATGAAAAGAACACAGAATCTGTAGCATGTCATATCTGTTTTGCCATCCATGAACATGGTATACCCCTCAATTTGTTTAATTTCTTTCAGTACTCCTTTAGAGTTTTCAGGAATTTATTTTGAATACTGTGTAGTGTATTCAAATATGAAGAGTGTTCATTAAGCATGTCTGTTTCATTAGGATTAAGTTTGAGAACCTCTGTTTTAGATATATAATTCTGTCTTCTTTAAACTACTCGTGATTAACAGTGATAAGAACTAATACTGCTGGCCATCAAGAGAGTGAAAAATAAAATATAATATTAGTCACTCAGTCGTGTCTGACTTTTTGCAACCCCATGGACTGTAGCCCGCCAGGCTCCTCTGTCCATGGGATTCTCTAGGCAAAAATACTGGACCGGGAGTTGGTGATGGACAGGGAGGCCTGGCGTACTGCAGTCCATGGGGTCGCAAAGAGTGAGACATGACTGAGGAACTGAACTAAACTGATGCTGATATTAAAACAATATTTATTTATACTTGATAAGACTCTTAGTCTTGAAATTGTTCTTAGTGATATAAAAATACATCTGTGTACTTTACTACACTATAAATATTAAAATATAAAATATTTGTCGCTCGGTCATGTCTGATTTTTTGTGACCCCACGGACTGTAGCCCACCAGGCTCCTCTGTCCACGGGATTCTCTAGGCAAAAATACTGGAGTGGGCATAGTCTTGAAATTGTTCTTAGTGATATAAAAATACATCTGTGTACTTTACTACACTATAAATATTAAAATATAAAATATTTGTCGCTCGGTCATGTCTGATTTTTTGTGACCCCACGGACTGTAGCCCACCAGGCTCCTCTGTCCACGGGATTCTCTAGGCAAAAATACTGGAGTGGGCTGCCATTTCCTCCTCCAGGGGACCTTCCCAACTGTACATAAAGGAGACTTCATTAATGTGCATTAGAGGATACCCCAGGTTAACTGTCATAGAAAACTGTCTCTTGAGCCTTTAAATTCTATACCAATTCTACATCTCTGGTTGGCCGACTGTTTGTTTCTTTACTTGGGTTTTAAGGTGAATGACCTGGGGCTATTTGTTTCTATCAACTTGATTGTGAATCTAAAGGCGCAGTTGAAATGTCTGTTTTTCTTGCCATCCTCAGAAGATTGCTGCAGATCTACTCTATAATTCTCATTCTTTTCAGCTTACAATACAAATAGCTTATTATTTTTTGCAACCTATGTAAAGTGCGTGTTTTTTAAAGTGTTTAAGTATATTCTATGCATTGCTTAGAATATACTTAGAGTAAAAGGTGATTCATTGTTTCATCTGAAATCCAAATTTAGCTGCGTACCCTGTATTTTATAGCCTGTATTTTATTTGGCAACCCTGAATTAAGGAAAGATATGTCTGTGTGTGTTAAGGAGAGAAACAGACACAATGTGTCTGGATGTGTAACTCATCCAGTTTACACAGTCTTTCAAACCTGGGCTTCCCCGGTAGCTCTGCAAACAGAGAAAGATGGAAAAGAATCTGCCTGCAACACAGGAGGCCCGGATTCGATCACTGGGTCGGGAAGATCCCCTGGAGAAAGGAATGGCTACCCACCCCAGGGTTCTTGCCTGGAGGATCCCATGGCAGAGGAACATGTTGGGCTACAGTTCATAGGGTGGCAAAGGGGCAGCCACGACTGAGTGACTAATACACGTGCGCGCGCACACACACGGTAAAACGGGGTCTCTGTTCATTTTACCTTAAGATGATATGAAAATGGAGATTAGTGATCTGACGGCTTTGGAGTTTTCTTTCCTGATCTCCCTACTGCCTCCTGTCTTTTGTGCCTTATGGCCAAAGAGATTTCTAATCAACCCCTCTGTCCCTCATACTGGCAATCAGCTTCATGGTTTATGCCTCCAATGATACTGTCTTCTTCTCCCTGTTTCCTTATCCTGCCCTGAGGTCAACTGTTATTCTAGAGTCTTCTCAAAACAAGTGGAAAGAAAATGAGGATGATCAGCTTACGTCAAGCTGGACCAAGAGGGGCTAGGGAAGCAATGAAAATCAAAGAAAAGAGGAGACACCATCTTGCAATAGAGGCTTCATAGACAACTGGGTTTCTCCAGTGACAGTCGGCATTTGATGCCCCATATCTCTTGGTTCTTCTTGTTGCCAATGGTCGGCCTGGTGATGGTGGTAAAATGGGAGCAATTAATCTGTAGATGAGGGAGGACTTCCTTTAACAGTTGAAGGGTACCGTCTGGTACGATTCCAAAGACTTGTAGTCTTTCTAATGGGGGAATTTCTCCAAGTTCAAGTAAAGTTTCAAGTATTATGTCATAGCACCAACTGAGTGATAGGTGTTGGAGGTAGTTGAGTTGGTAAAATTCTGGAAAGTAGTCATTTTTCAGCATGACACTTAACTCAGTCACAAATAACTAAGGCCATCTGATAAAGAATTATTGGCTTGCTAGCTTTGCTCTTTGTTGTGGGAATTCAGAGCTCAGTGCATACTATAAGAAGTATGTTCTTTGGCTGAGACTCAAACTGGTGTTGCTGAGCGGAGGAAAAGCCACTGCATCTCTTCACTATGGTAAAGCGAGCATACTTGTTCCTTTAGACAGTCTCAGAACCCAAAGATTGACAGTTGTGCCCTTTCCCCAAGCCTTTGGGTTTCCCAGCAGACTTTTGCTGGAGCATAATCACCAGTGACGGCTCCTCTGGTGGCTCAGATGGTAAAGGATCCAAGTACAATGGAGGAGACCTAGGTTCAGTCCCTGGGTGGGGAAGATCCTCTGGAGAAGGAAATGNTGACAGTTGTGCCCTTTCCCCAAGCCTTTGGGTTTCCCAGCAGACTTTTGCTGGAGCATAATCACCAGTGATGGCTCCTCTGGTGGCTCAGATGGTAAAGAATCCAGGTACAATGGAGGAGACCTAGGTTCAGTCCCTGGGTGGGGAAGATCCTCTGGAGAAGGAAATGCTGCTCACTCCAGTATTCGAGCCATGGAGAATCCCATGGACAGAGGAGCCTGGCGCTAAGTCCATGGGGTTGCAAACAGTCAGACACAACTGAGGGACTAAGCACAGTCACCAGTGAAGCTTTACTTGTAAGTGAGGATTTTGTAGAAAGTGAAAGTCACTCAGTCATGTCTGACTCTTTGTGACCCCATAGATTAACAGTCTATGGAATTCTCTAGGCCAGAATACTGGAGTGGGTAGCCTTTCCCTTCTCCTGGGGGATCTTCCCAACTCAGGAATTGAACCCAGAGCTCCTGCATTGCAGGCGGATTCTTTACTAGCTGAGCCACTAGGGACACCCAAGAATACTAGAGTGGGTAGCCTATCCTTTCTCCAGTGGATCTTTCCGACCCAGGAATTGAACCAGGGTCTCCTGCATTGCAGGCGGATTCTTTACCAGCTGAACTACCAGGAATACTTGAGCAATGCTTGAGGATTCCTGTTATACTTTTATGTAGGAAAAGTAATTTTCTACCACAGTGTTTAATCTTGACAGTGATGTATTAAGGTCAGATTCAGAATCTTAGGTGTGACATTGGACTTTGGATTCAGACACAGATTCAGGCCCAGGCTTTTCTGTTTGTAGGCTGTATGACCATATACTCAGTGTCCGTGTGTATAAAATAGATATTGATTATACTCATTGTACTGTGTCCTCATTATAGATGATATAATCCATGCAAATCAGAGGGTCATGTTTATTTAAATGAAACTATTGAAAATGATGTTCTACCTATCAGTAATTTTCCCCATCCATGTAGCACTCTGAGCTCAGTCCCACCCTAAGCACCTTATTTAAAATTGTAATCCCAATTCCTGGTATTTCCATTCCTCTAACCTTGCTTCATTTTTTTCCCTCATAGCACGTATCACCTTAAAACATGTTTATGATTTATTTTTTTTATTACTTATCTTCCTCCATGGAAGTGTAAGCCCCCATTATTCAGGTTAGTTTGCCTTTGCTCTGGTACAGCTTTTCCATCTATATGGAAATTCTCAAGTGGAGGAGTTTCTATGTCTCTGTCTGACTCTGCTTGAATGTGATCACTAAGTGAGAAGATGGGGACAGTTCAGTGACAAATCCTCGGTTCCTAGCACCTAGTGGGTGCTTAATGTTTATTGAATAAATGAATACTTAGAACTCATGTTCATAAAGTACAATAAAGAGAAACAAGTTTGCTAAAATAATAAATTGGAATCTTAATGTACATATTCTGCTTTTGGGGAAAGAGGCAGTGGTAGAATGAAGGCTACTCCATGAAGACTGAGTGAGGGTCACTGTCTTTTCAGATTAAACAGTGTCTGAGTGATGTGTGGGCACTGGTTTAAAACATACTGGATCTGTCACTAGATTGTTATGAGTCTTTGACATCAAGAAGCTGTTGTTTCCTGGTAAAACTTCTGTAAATCTTAGCATATAGTTCTTTTTAGTACGTTGCTGCTGCTGCTGCTGCCAAGTCGCTTCAGTCGTGTCCGACTCTGTGCGACCCCATAGATGGCAGCCCACCAGGCTCCCCCATCCCTGGGATTCTCTAGGCAAGAATACTGGAGTGGGTTGCCGTTTCCTTTTCCAATGCATGAAATTGAAAAGTCAAAGTGAAGTCGCTCAGTCGTGTCTGACTCTTTGCGACTCCATGGACTGCACCCTACCAGGCTCCTCCATCCATGGGATTTTCCAGGCAAGAGTACTGGAGTGGGGTGCCGTTGCCTTCTCCTTTTAGTACGTTAGTGTTGGCTAAAGTAGTAGTGGTATATTTCATTCAGGAGCTGAAAGTTAACTCTTTAAATCAGTGGTACTCAAAGTGTGAACTATGGATCTAGGATCTTTTCAGGATGTCTATGAAGTCAGGACTATTTTTATAATAATTCTAAGATGTCTTTTTCCCTGGGTTAATATTGTAGAAAAGAAAAAGAAAGACAGTGCTAAGTTGTGTCTGACTCTTATGATCTCACAAACTGTAGCCCGCCAGGCTCCTCTGTCCGTGGGATTCTCCAGGCAAGAATACTGGAGTGGGTTGCCATTTCCCTCTCCAGGGGATCTTCCCAGCCCGGGAACTGAACCCAGGCCTCCCACACTGCAGGCAGATGCTTTTACCAACTGAGCGGTATACAAGCAATATTGAATAAAACTGCTGGCGCCTTATCAGGAATTGAGGCGGTGCTTCACTACCACATACCTGCTTTATTTAGGAACATTCTTGATGAAGCATTAAAACCCTTCAAATACCTTTTTCATATTCTGTATGATGAAATGGGAAGTAAGTAAGTAGCACTTCAACACTCCAAAGTATAGTGGTTGTCTTTTGCTTCAGTTGTGAGCTGAACTAGTCTGTTTTTCATCGAATACCATTTTGCTTGAAAGAACGAGTGATAGACAAATGATGGTTATTTAACCTTAGGTATTTGGCAGACATTATTCAAAAATAAATAGAGGGAGCATATTATTTCAAGGAGAACAACTGACAATATTTGTTACCTATGATACAATTTTATTTTTCAAGCAAAAACTAAAATTTTGGCAATTTGTATCTATCACTGTGACCATGGCAGTTTTTCAATAATTAAATGCTTTTTTATGAGGTTGATGGAGAAATTAACAAATGTGATATTTTGATATCATATGCATACCTCAATATTTGGCATTTTTGCATAACTCAGTGAACCATTATTTTCCAAATGACCAATACAAGATGTTATAAAATCATGTGTAAGTAAAAGAGCCCACATTTTGATAGTATGAGATAGAGCAATTGATTTTTTTTAAAAACTTTATATCTTGAGATAATTTTAAACTTACAGAAAAGTTGTGTGTATACTACTGAGAGTTCCCATAAGCCCTTCACCCACTTTCATCTTATAACATCTTCTATACCCATGGAGCAATTATCAAAACTAAGAAGTTAATCTCCCTCGCCCCCAGCTTCCTGGGGGGTCCAGAGCCTCCCCTTCAGAGCAGAGCCAGTGACAAGGTCAGAGCCCACCTGGGGCCCCAGGTGCAGGGCAGGCCTGGCATTTTCGGGGAGGCCAGTGGAGGCTGTAGCCCTGTTAACTGAAGTATAGAATTTATTTGAATTTCACCCGTTTTCCCACTAATGTGCTTTTTATGTTTCAGGATCCAAGTCAAAATCTCACATTTCATTTAATTGTCATGTCTCCTTAGTCTCCTCCAATCTGTTATGGTTCTCTGTCTTTCATGCGACCTCGACAGTTTTGCAAAAGTACTGGTCAGTTTTGGAAAATGTCCCCCAATTTGGGTTAATATGATTATGATTGCTTTGAGGTTGTGTGCTCTTGGGAAGTTTGCAACAGAGGTGAAGTTCCCTCTCAAGGCCTCAAGTCAGTGTTACATTATGTTGGTGTGTCTTATTACTGGTGATGTTAGTCTTGATCACTTGACTAAAGTGGTGTCTACTAGAACTCTCTGCTGTAAAGTTACTATTTTTCCCTTTATAATTACTCAGTACTTTGGGGAAAAACATGGATTTTATTGTAACAAGGTGTGAAAAGTTCGTTATATGATTCAGATTATACTTTGAAATTAATCTCTAAGAAATAACTGTTTATGTGTTGCTGTGTACTTTATATACTTTAGGGATAAAGTACAAGAAGAGGTAGCCATAAGTATGTGAAAAGACGAAAAAGATTTGCTTCTCCTTTCCAACTGCGTATCAGTGTGAGGCCAGATTTCTTCATCTCCTTCAACCAGAGCATGTATCACAATAAGTTGAATGCAAAAGTAAATCTGAAAACGTAGCTGTCTTCTGTTAAGCCAGACATTAAAGAGATTTGCAAAAATGTAAAACAGTGCCACTATTCTCACTAAATTATGTTTTATTTTGGAAAATAGTTATTTTTCATAAATGATACCACTTATGTTCACATGCAGTGGGTTTATTATATTTTTTCCCTCATAGCACGTATCACCTTAAAACATGTTTATGATTTATTTTTTTTATTACTTATCTTCCTCCATGGAAGTGTAAGCCCCCATTATTCAGGTTAGTTTGCCTTTGCTCTGGTACAGCTTTTCCATCTATATGGAAATTCTCAAGTGGAGGAGTTTCTATGTCTCTGTCTGACTCTGCTTGAATGTGATCACTAAGTGAGAAGATGGGGACAGTTCAGTGACAAATCCTCGGTTCCTAGCACCTAGTGGGTGCTTAATGTTTATTGAATAAATGAATACTTAGAACTCATGTTCATAAAGTACAATAAAGAGAAACAAGTTTGCTAAAATAATAAATTGGAATCTTAATGTACATATTCTGCTTTTGGGGAAAGAGGCAGTGGTAGAATGAAGGCTACTCCATGAAGACTGAGTGAGGGTCACTGTCTTTTCAGATTAAACAGTGTCTGAGTGATGTGTGGGCACTGGTTTAAAACATACTGGATCTGTCACTAGATTGTTATGAGTCTTTGACATCAAGAAGCTGTTGTTTCCTGGTAAAACTTCTGTAAATCTTAGCATATAGTTCTTTTTAGTACGTTGCTGCTGCTGCTGCTGCCAAGTCGCTTCAGTCGTGTCCGACTCTGTGCGACCCCATAGATGGCAGCCCACCAGGCTCCCCCATCCCTGGGATTCTCTAGGCAAGAATACTGGAGTGGGTTGCCGTTTCCTTTTCCAATGCATGAAATTGAAAAGTCAAAGTGAAGTCACTCAGTCGTGTCTGACTCTTTGCGACTCCATGGACTGCACCCTACCAGGCTCCTCCATCCATGGGATTTTCCAGGCAAGAGTACTGGAGTGGGGTGCCGTTGCCTTCTCCTTTTAGTACGTTAGTGTTGGCTAAAGTAGTAGTGGTATATTTCATTCAGGAGCTGAAAGTTAACTCTTTAAATCAGTGGTACTCAAAGTGTGAACTATGGATCTAGGATCTTTTCAGGATGTCTATGAAGTCAGGACTATTTTTATAATAATTCTAAGATGTCTTTTTCCCTGGGTTAATATTGTAGAAAAGAAAAAGAAAGACAGTGCTAAGTTGTGTCTGACTCTTATGATCTCACAAACTGTAGCCCGCCAGGCTCCTCTGTCCGTGGGATTCTCCAGGCAAGAATACTGGAGTGGGTTGCCATTTCCCTCTCCAGGGGATCTTCCCAGCCCGGGAACTGAACCCAGGCCTCCCACACTGCAGGCAGATGCTTTTACCAACTGAGCGGTATACAAGCAATATTGAATAAAACTGCTGGCGCCTTATCAGGAATTGAGGCGGTGCTTCACTACCACATACCTGCTTTATTTAGGAACATTCTTGATGAAGCATTAAAACCCTTCAAATACCTTTTTCATATTCTGTATGATGAAATGGGAAGTAAGTAAGTAGCACTTCAACACTCCAAAGTATAGTGGTTGTCTTTTGCTTCAGTTGTGAGCTGAACTAGTCTGTTTTTCATCGAATACCATTTTGCTTGAAAGAACGAGTGATAGACAAATGATGGTTATTTAACCTTAGGTATTTGGCAGACATTATTCAAAAATAAATAGAGGGAGCATATTATTTCAAGGAGAACAACTGACAATATTTGTTACCTATGATACAATTTTATTTTTCAAGCAAAAACTAAAATTTTGGCAATTTGTATCTATCACTGTGACCATGGCAGTTTTTCAATAATTAAATGCTTTTTTATGAGGTTGATGGAGAAATTAACAAATGTGATATTTTGATATCATATGCATACCTCAATATTTGGCATTTTTGCATAACTCAGTGAACCATTATTTTCCAAATGACCAATACAAGATGTTATAAAATCATGTGTAAGTAAAAGAGCCCACATTTTGATAGTATGAGATAGAGCAATTGATTTTTTTAAAAAACTTTATATCTTGAGATAATTTTAAACTTACAGAAAAGTTGTGTGTATACTACTGAGAGTTCCCATAAGCCCTTCACCCACTTTCATCTTATAACATCTTCTATACCCATGGAGCAATTATCAAAACTAAGAAGTTAATCTCCCTCGCCCCCAGCTTCCTGGGGGGTCCAGAGCCTCCCCTTCAGAGCAGAGCCAGTGACAAGGTCAGAGCCCACCTGGGGCCCCAGGTGCAGGGCAGGCCTGGCATTTTCGGGGAGGCCAGTGGAGGCTGTAGCCCTGTTAACTGAAGTATAGAATTTATTTGAATTTCACCCGTTTTCCCACTAATGTGCTTTTTATGTTTCAGGATCCAAGTCAAAATCTCACATTTCATTTAATTGTCATGTCTCCTTAGTCTCCTCCAATCTGTTATGGTTCTCTGTCTTTCATGCGACCTCGACAGTTTTGCAAAAGTACTGGTCAGTTTTGGAAAATGTCCCCCAATTTGGGTTAATATGATTATGATTGCTTTGAGGTTGTGTGCTCTTGGGAAGTTTGCAACAGAGGTGAAGTTCCCTCTCAAGGCCTCAAGTCAGTGTTACATTATGTTGGTGTGTCTTATTACTGGTGATGTTAGTCTTGATCACTTGACTAAAGTGGTGTCTACTAGAACTCTCTGCTGTAAAGTTACTATTTTTCCCTTTATAATTACTCAGTACTTTGGGGAAAAACATGGATTTTATTGTAACAAGGTGTGAAAAGTTCGTTATATGATTCAGATTATACTTTGAAATTAATCTCTAAGAAATAACTGTTTATGTGTTGCTGTGTACTTTATATACTTTAGGGATAAAGTACAAGAAGAGGTAGCCATAAGTATGTGAAAAGACGAAAAAGATTTGCTTCTCCTTTCCAACTGCGTATCAGTGTGAGGCCAGATTTCTTCATCTCCTTCAACCAGAGCATGTATCACAATAAGTTGAATGCAAAAGTAAATCTGAAAACGTAGCTGTCTTCTGTTAAGCCAGACATTAAAGAGATTTGCAAAAATGTAAAACAGTGCCACTATTCTCACTAAATTATGTTTTATTTTGGAAAATAGTTATTTTTCATAAATGATACCACTTATGTTCACATGCAGTGGGTTTATTATTATTGGTTTTAAATGAATTAATAGATATTAAAATTTTTTCTTTTAAAAAATTATTTATTTTAATTGGAGGCTAATTACTTTACAATAGTGTAGTGGTTTTTGCCATACATTGACATGAATCAGCCATGGGTGTACATGTGTTCCTCATCCTGAACCCTCCTCCCACCTCCCTCCCCACTTCTGTTGTGGTCACTGTTGACAGGTAAAGTTCATATCAGCAAAATCTCTTTGGAGCCCTCAGTAATTGTAAAGCATAAATGAATCCTATGATCAAAAACATTCAGAACTGTTGTTGACTGGATACTAAAGAGGTGCTGTCCTGGGCTGAGGGTGGATAGTGCCTGGCAGATCATATCTTATGGCCCAAATGAAGATTCAAAGGAGACCTGAGGGAAGTCACTTACCTAGTATCTGTGTAACCAGTTTCCTCACCTGTCAGATGAGGGAGATTGACCTCAGGATCTCCAGGATTCTTTCAGTTCCTAAACTATGATTCTAAATCACTGTCGCTGTTAAAGAAGCCATGCTGGCAGCATGAGCATTATGGAGCAACACAGGTAATTTTTAAATATTCACAAAGCTAAAGGTCTCATTTGCAGGATGTGATCTAGAAATATTTGTGAGGACCTTGTTCTGACTTTTTTGGCCCACAAAATTCTTTCATCGTCCCCTGCAAAAAGTTTTAGTTGTAATTATTACTGAATTTTCCTAGAATGAATAAAGGAGAGATTTAAGTTATTGCTGAATATTTTTGTCAGTTTATGTATATCACCAATTAGGAAGTGCATGATTTTCTAGAATTTTTCTGCTATAATGTTCTTTCTCTCTCTGTATATGTGTAAACTTATTTTATGTAAATAGTTATAAGTATGCATAAATCATTTTTATTTGTTTTGGGTTCTTAATGTACCACTGGTATCTATATTGAAGCAGGCTCAAGTTGTATATCCCTGATATACTTACTGATAGTCTTCATGAAGTTGGTTACTTTAATACTTTGGTTTTAAAAAATGTGATTATTCAGACTCTTTAGACATCATGATATTTATAAATACAGACTTAGAAAAATGACAAGTGGAATATACTAAGAATCCCAAACTTTGGAACTAACACCTTCCTTTTTTAGTTTAAATGGAAGGAGACTTGATGGCTTAGTTTTTCAAGATGAGGAAACAAAAGGGAAGGAGAAACCAATAGTAAATTGTCATATTAAGAATCGGGGTAAGTCACTTTTTAAACAGGATCCTGCATTCCTGTGAAGTGGATTTTGTAATGGAAACTGCCACATTTGAGGGCCAGCTCTGTCATAATCACCAATTTGGGCATCTCTGATGTTTAGCAGAAATATAAATATCCAATTCAATGTGTGTTTGTTACACAGTCATAGGAAAACTTTGTGACTGATTTTGAGCCAGAATCTTCTAATGTTTAAGCTACTACTCAGAAATAAGATCTGGAAGCTGAGCTAACTTTCTGAGCACTTTTACAATTTAGTAAATCATAGTAAGGTGAATTTCATATGTATTACATCTGGAACAGAAATTTATAATTATCTTATATCAGAAAAGTTTCATTCATCAAACTTTAAGGATTCCTTTAAGTAATTAACTATTTTAGAATCTTCATGTCTCTCTAAGAGGAAAACGCTCCCCAGCTCCCAACAAGACAGCGAAGGAGAGCACAGTGCTTCACATCACAGGCCTGAGAGCCAGCCGCCTGGGTACAGATCTCAGGTCTGCCGTTAAGTAGCCGTGTAGACTTGTTTGCTTCAGCGTTCATCTGTAAAATGGAGCTCATAATAGTATCCATCTCAATGGATTGTTTTGAGTATTTAATGAGATAATATGCTTCAAGTGCTCAAAATACTGCCTCGCATTTACTAAGTGCCAATAAGAAGGCTGTAGCTATTTCGTATTTGTCTGCTTTTAAAATTATTGCTTAGTTAATACATGGTATATTTTTGGTCACTTATTTCTTCATGACATCTGAATTTTTATTTCATTAGTGACATTATCCTCAAGAAATGTTTTAGGATAAGTTACACCTGGAAAGGTTTTACATTTATGGGGCACACCAGAGTTCTAGATTTGCAGTATGTTGCTGGTATTTTAAGGATCCTCAGGGAATACCTGGTCTAATTCAGCTTGATGTATAAATCACCCTTCTAATATCCTGTTGACTGAGCCCCCAGCCTTTGCTTGAATTTAAAATATCTCCGACTCTTGGGAAATTCTTCCTTGTGTTATGCAGTCCACCTGGCTATAACCTCCACTTTCAGCCCAAGTTCTGTGCAATAGAGCTGCATAGAATTTGGCTAGCAAATAACTCACCCAAATAGTGACTGTGAAACAAAGGGGTTCTGGATGATTCAGGATTGTCAAGAAGTGACCAGATAGTATAATTCAAAGTTGAGGGGGCTCATTGGATTTATCTGTAGGTGGAGTTGCCCTAAGCTAGTTGAGAAAATATTTGGCATAGAAGTTTGTTCCATTGATCCTGTGGTGGGGCTCTGAACCAGAGAAGGGGAAAGCAGTGCCAGGGTCTCTGGCCCCCGCTGGTACAAAAATACCCCCATGAATTGTTTTACATGACCTTTCCTGGAGGTGGAACTTCTTTGTGTTTTAAAAACCTGATCTTCCATCTTTAAAAATTTGTCTCTGTTCCTCCTCTAATGTAGAATGGAAGCACCATAAAAGCGGAAGAGAAACTGCTTACTTTGTTCACTGCTCTATCTCTAGCAGTTCCAAGAACTGGGAATGTAGTGGGTGCTCAGTATTCAAATGATGGAAGCAAAGATTGAACACACAAATGTGAATTTATTTTCAACTTAGCACAGTAAACTAAATGTCATATTCTCTTTACTGTCATGGGCCATTCTTTGGGCCTGAGCTGAAGGAGAAACTGTCAGAGGATAGGATTGAGATCTCATGAGGGGAAGATAACTGTTATTATTATTTGCAACTTTCAAATATTTTCAGAAAAAAAGTACCTTTTCTGTTTTGACATGTGATGATTTTCTAGAAACAAAATAGAGGTTCTAATGTTATCAAAGCCAGAGGTATACCACGCTATGAGAATTGTGTTTTTAAATCAGCCCAGCTGGATAGCAACTTCATAGTGTAGCCTGGGCAATGTTATATGAACTTAGCTCTACTCTGAGTGCTAATGAAACAAGTTTGCCAGACACATGAATTGTAAAAAGCCATCAAAACATTACAATGTAGAAGAAAAATGTAATGAAAATTCCAACATATAATGTCTAAGTAGTTCCTTTTTCTGAAGGCTTTTAAGTTTTTTCTTAGGTAATTTGCAAAGCCTATCTGAAGTTGTAGAAAATATATGTAAAATTAAAATAATATTAGTTGAAAACTTTGAACAGATAATTTAAGGAAATCTGAGTGCCCTGCTTGGATTTTGGGTGTAATGGTGGCTCAGAGGGTAAAGCATCTGCCTACAGTGCGGGAGACCTGAGTTTGATCCTTGGGTCGGGAAGATACCCCTGAAGAAGGAAGTGGCAACCCACTCCTGTACTCTTGCCTGGAAAATCCCATGGATGGAGAAGCCTAGTAGGGTACAGTCCGTGCAGCTGTGAAAAGTTGGGCACGACTGAGTGACTTTCACTTCACTTCAGCACATTAAAGAGAAGTGAAAGTGAAGTCAGTCATGTCCAACTCTTTGTGACCCCATGGACTACACAGTCCATGGAATTCTCCAGGCCAGAATACTGGAGTGGGTAGCCTTTCCCTTTTCCAGGGGATTTTCCCAGCCTAGGGATCAAACCCAGGTCTCCCTCATTGCAGGCAGATTCTTTACCAGCTGAGCCAGTAGGGAAGCCCAGGTATACTGGAGTGGAAAGCCTGTCCCTTCTCCAGGGGATCTTCCAGACCCAGGAATCAAACCTGGGTCTCCTGCATTGCAGGTGCATTCTTTACCAGCTGAACCACCAGGGAGCAGCTGGATTTTCTGTAGCTTGAGGATACATATTTAGGTCAAAACTCATTGCCATGTTCCTTGGTATATCTTGATTCTGCATCCTTTCTGGGAAGAAACACTGTTTGATTTTGGAACAAGAAGGCTACTTCCTGCATTCTAATCCAGGTCCCCTGCCCTCATGCTGGTCTTGGTTTACTCATTTGACTAAGTCTGTAACTTATCAATAACTCTGTGACGTTGAGTGAGTTACTTAACGTGATTCTACCTCAAATTTTTCATCTGTGAAATGGAGGTAATACTACTATATCGCAAGGTTGTTATAAGGAATAAATACATAAACACATGTAAAGTCTTTAGAAGAGAGTGGGGGATATTGTAATGTAATATCATTGTTGTCAAGTGTGGATGCTTTGAAGGTAATACAGTGGAAAATAGATAAAAGAGCTTTGGAAATTTGAAATATCTATACAAATACAAAGGAATATTGATTAGTATTCACAAAGTTATTTCTGCACTTAGGGCCACTCACTGTGGTTCCATTCACACGTCTCTCTTCAGGGTGTGGAATTAATTCCTAGGGTGCTTTCTTAGGAGTCAGGAATGCTCTGAGGAAAAGAAGTTTAAGTACCAACTAGGTAGAAAATGAAGGGACTGGATTTTTTAAGCTATATCTTTACTTGGAATTTTAACTTTGTAGAATTTCTAAGTAAGGGGATAAAAAAGACTATTGGAATCACAGTGTTCATAGCCAAAATGGAAAAAAAATAGACAACTCAAGGAGGAATTTTTTTTTTGGCCACGCCACATGGCTTCTAGAATCTTAGTTCAGTGACCAGGGCTTGAACCCACACTCTCAGCAGTGAAAGCATGGAGTTCCTAACAACCGGACCACCAGGGAAGTCCTGAAGGACAAGGTTATGAAGGGAAAAGTTTAAAAAATAATTGTCTACATTAATCAAATTCCATGCATTTTGAATCTTGATTATCACTTTGTCTATGCAGAGAATGGAGCAAATTTTGAACATGTCTTTTTTTTTTTCCCCCTTAAAATATATCTATATCAGCATTATGTTTAACAAGATTTATATTTTTTCGTGTACACCCGTGGCAGATTCATGTCAATGTATGTCAAAACCAATAGAGTACTGTAAAGTAAAATAAAGTAAAATGGAAGCTCTAAAAAAAATAAAAATAAAATTAAAAAAATAGAGGTAATTAATTGTAAACTATTTTGATGTTCAGCAGGCAAAGGAAACATATTACTTTGTGTAAACAGAGGTTAATATGGAGTCTTTGAAGTCTAAATTATTGAACTATTTGCCTAAGGACAAGCTTCTTAACTGTTTAGGTTTCCTCCAGCCTATAATAAACTATAGGGGTGAGAATACACAAAAACATTCTATGTGTAAAACATTTGGGTTCTGTTTGCAAAGCGTGTTTGATCCAAATTTTCAGGTTTCTCTTTGAGTTATGCTGATGAATTAGGGAACTTTCATCCCATTTCCCTCTCCTTGTAGCAGTCTAATTGGCTCCTGGTTGATAAAGACAGAAGCATGTTTTTCTGGGAAAGGTAAGCCGTCATTTGTTTAAGTTTTAAATGATCACTTGCCTCTGGAACTGGCACAGGGACCAAAGAATGTTTATTACTTCCATGTTGTTAACATGGGAGTGGATCTGAAAGACGTTAAGTGAGGTTTATGTCCAATTCTATTCTATAGCTTCCTTGGGCCCTGGCCAAGGTGACTTGTGTTTGTATGGGCCAAGGAAGCCCTGCTTAAAGAGTAGACTTTGTCTATAGCTGTTTTAAATCTGAAAATATCTACCTTGAAGACAGAGCTCTACTTTGGAGAGTGAAAAATAGCTGTTACTGATCTTAGCCAATGGACAACCACCAGGGAGGCGGGCAGGGGCACACATGTTTCTGGACACAGGTTGTGCCTCATTCTTGCTCTACTTGTGTTACTGGCCAAGCAGATCTTGCAGCCTCTGGACAGGTTGCCTTGGGAGGGTGGAAACACAACAGTATTGGTTTCTAACTTAGACCTCTGGGCCTCCAGTCTAGAAGTTCTTTGATCTGTGTGTGCCAGGTGGGAAGTAGGATGTGTGTCCTGCTGTGGGGGTGGGGAGAACGGCGTCCCACCCTCATCGGGAAGGGCGAAAGCTCTGATTGGCACGTGTGATTCGGAAGCCTCAGTTCTCAAGTTCGCATGTACTTTTCCAAGATCCTTCTCTTTACTCTAAGCTCTGGCCGCCTCCTTTCTTGGCTCTGGGGACCGTGGGAGCTGCCGGGAGGAAGTTGCCATTCTTGATTTTCTTTATTCTTTTTGTGCCCCCCAGGCTGACATCTGTCAGGACCCCACCCCAAATCATATTTGTATTTTGCAGCTTGCTTGGCAGTTTGCTCCCAGGACCTGGACTCCTGTCTGAAATACTGCCTGGCGTGACTGCAGCTCCTGTTGACCCTCTGTTCACAGAGGCCTAGGAACAGATAGCCCCAGACTGGAGAACCCAAAGAAAGCTCTGGGTGACCTCTGTTATTTAGCAGCTGCTCCTAGCACCAGTCACTGTGGCAACTGGGCTCTGTTTATGAAAATGAATGAAGGTCTCAAGCCTGGGGCATCCACACCATGGACAGAGCTCCCCCTGGAAATACATCGCCTGCCAGATTGCCAGGGCTAAACCAAAACAAAGATGAACCAAACAAAAGTAGCCAGGGAAGTCTTCAGCCCTCGGGGGACAAGCTCCTTGGCTTAATTGCCTAATTATCCTCTCACCAAGCAGAACCATGCCAGAGTGAGCTTATCTTGGTTATGCTAGAGGAAGACTAAGGCTAAGACCCTGGAACTGGTCTGGGCAGTTTTCTGAGCTTATCCTTGCATTGCAATGGCCTGGCCTCTAGCTGTGGATTTAGAAGGAATCAGTGTTTAGAACCAAGGATCTGACTTTTTGAAAAACTTATTTTAGGCTCTGCCTTTATGTAAGCTGTAAAGCTATTTTTGGAGTCTGCACCTTTGGAATGGACCCTTATCTGGAACAACTGAGGTTGGAGTCTGTCCTCTTTGAGTCCTTGCTTTTACAGAGTCCGAAGCACTCTTTGTAGTTATAACTCTCCATGGGAAATGGAGAGTTCACTGTGGACATCTTTGAGAACACTTTGAAATCGGAGCTTCCTTTGAGGGGACTGTTACGTTCTGGGTACTGCTAGCATTCTTACATTTTATGGTTCCATAGCTGGACATGTCCAACATGTGTGTTCTTTGGCCTCACTTAGATGCTCACTGGGTTACTTTGCTGAAGCATAGATAGATATGGAGCTGGGAGGACCTGTTGCTGCTAAGTCGCTTCAGTCGTGTCCGACTCTGTGCGACCCCAGAGACAGAGGCAGCCCACCAGGCTCCCCCGTCCCTGGGATTCTCCAGGCAAGAACACTGGAGTGGATTGCCATTTCCTTCTCCAATGCATGAAAGTGAAAAGTGAAAGTGAAGTTGCTCAGTTATGTCTGACTCCTAGTGACCCCATGGACTGCAGCCTACCAGGCTCCTCCATCCATGAGATTTTCCAGGCAAGAGTGCTGGAGTGGGGTGCCATTGCCTTCTCCAGGGAGGACCTGTAGAAATTGTCAAACCACACTCCCTTATTTTAAAGGTATTAAACCAAGGATATAGTTCACGTGGTTAGTTAGGCAGAGCCAGAGCCCGTGCGTGGGTCTTCTGATGCTGTTCCAAAGCCCCCTTCCCTACTCTGTGCTTTGTCATGGCGAGGGTGTGCATAGGCTATAGCTGAGGGGTCCTGGTGGAGGAAAAAGAGTGGGGAAGTTTGAGTGGGCTGGCATCGATGGTTTTCCAACAGAGCAGAGATGCCTAGAAATGTGGTCTGAGAAACAAGGACTCCTCCACATCAATGTAAGGCAGCTTTAGCTCTAAATTTTGAAATACCCATTTGCTGCATTGAGGAGGCCTTGAGATCCTCACCTGCGTTTCTTGATGACGAGGAATTTGAGATAAAGAGGGAGAGGGAGCCAGGAGGGGGTGCTACAGATTTTGGCGGCAGTGAGAAGAACGTGGACTTGAACCAGAGCTCCATCTTAGAGTTCAGGTCTGCCTCTGCCCCAGCAGCCCTTTACGCCTAACTTCGGCTGCATGTCTTGGGGTTTGAACAGTTCTGGTGAAGGTGACCCATCCAAAGAGACCCTTGCCACCCGGGAAGGGAGTGAAGTCCTTGAGTTCTCAGGCCTGTGCAGTTACTGGGTGGCTGCTGCTGTTTGCCAATGATAATCCCTCGTGAACTCTGCTGTGGATAAACCAGACCAAATCAGTGGTCGTTTTCCTTTAACTGAGGATTTAAGTTAACGTATAACTACAAGTATCCAGTTGGTTTTCATTCATGTCAGCACTGAACATTTGTACACTGAGCTGTGGATGTGATGTTTCTGAGTTGTCTTGGCTGAGATACATATGTGAATTGTGAGTTTGCAGTTGGCAAACTCTTTCCTCCTCTGGCTGGACAATGAAGTTAAAATAGGTCGATTGGTTATGTTTGAGAGATCATCATGAGCATGAAGACTGGTACAGGTGAATCCTGTGTTTCACTCTGAGTAATTGTAATCAGGGGAAGAAGGAAACTTTTCTAGGTTTGTTCTGTAATTATGATGACATTCAGGTTCCTTGAGGAAAGGATAATGAAGGGGATGGTTAGAGGCTGTGCTTGTGCTGTCAGCATCAGCAGAACTCAGGCTGAGCTGAAAAGCCAGCACCCTGGACCAGACGAAGTCATCATTAACCAAAATGATTGTTCTGGACAGTCTGAAGTTGAATAGGTTTCTCTAGCGTCTATTCACAGTTAGCCAGTGAGGTTAATAGCAAGTTAGCTGGAAGTCAATGCCTGCATTGGTCATAACCCACTTGTATTCTGGTTGGGGGGTCAGAGAAACTGAATAGATTTATTCATTCAGCAAGCAGTGAGTAACAGCAGCCTTAGCTACAGAACCAGCTCTTTTCAGCTTCTTGATGACATGTACTATTACTGTTGTTAACAGGTTGGCTAAAAATGTGAACCTGGAAGAGTCAAGGCTTTGTTTCTTCCTGTCCCACACTCAGATATTTTCTCCTAGTTTCCTGTAGTTATTCAGTAAACATTTACCAAGTACCTACTGTGTGCCAGGGGCTGTGTTATCACAACCAGTAACTTATTCTTAGTTAATGAATGACCTCATGCAGCAAGCAAACAAAGAAGCCTTAAGAAAAGGAGGATAATTGGGATCTTGTGTGTCTCTTCCTGCTGTCCTCTGGTGCCTTCACACCAGGCAAAGGAAGCGGAAGTCAACTTAAATTAGTTTACTTTGGTAATGACAGTTTTAGAAGAGTTTGGAGAAGGAGATTGAAACTATTGAGACATAGGAGGTTTGGGCATTACTGCTGGAGTTTTCTTTCTTATTCCTTCTAGCCCAGGAGCTCTGTCCCAGTTACCACTGATAATGGACCTTTTTTATGTTTAACCATCTTGTCAGTAAGTCAGTAACACGTGCTGAGAATAGAAACTAGTGCTGTTCCATGTTGTAATCGCCAGTCCATACATGCCCCAAGGTTTCTGTTGTTGTGATTGTTGCTATGATGCTTCACATCAGATGCCAGCCATTAGTCTGCCACTTTATAGCACAACTACAGGGTCCCTATTCCAAGCAGCTTACCTTCCCCAGAAGCCCAGGACTTTCCCACATTGGCACACAGGAGGTGGTTGAGGGGACGGGACAGGAACCTTCCTTTTGTGAAATGTGGTCCTTGCTTGAATCAATAAAGGGAATTGTGTTCATCTATTTTAATAGGGAAGGCTTTTATTTAGGTAAAATATTTTTCTACTAAATTCTGCCTTTTAAAATGTCTAGTCTTGAGTGTAACAAGAACAGAATAACAATTCTGTTCATTGTTTCTGTTCTTTCAGAAGATGTGACTTGCAATGGTTGACTACGTGCTAGATTCTGAGGGAGGAAATGAAACAAGAGATGTCACTTCTAGTCTCGGCTCTGTAGGTGCTTCCTGACCAGCAAGGGAAGAAAAAACATCAGGTGGTGTTTTCAGGAGCATCTTAACGTGGACAGGAGAAAATGGAAACTTGATTAATTTCATTGTTTTATCTCCACTATCCTGGCCAAAGGGTTATTATAACTCAAGACGGATCTGCTGGTGATTATAGGGATCACTGACAGTAGGTATTTAGGGTTGTGGGCTTATTTATAGTTCAAGGAAGAGTGATGCTGCCTTCAGCTTTCTTAATAATGTGAAAGCCTTTCCCCCTAAACTCTAACATGCCTCTTTTTGCATTCTGTGGCTAAATTGACTTAGCTCCACCCATCCGTGAAGCAGTCACTGGCAAAGAGTAATGGAGTTGCTGTGATTGGCTTAGATCAATAAACTGGAGAGTCAATCACACTGCTGGCCACAGTGGCCTACCAAAATAAATATGGTGGTACCTTGCAATAGAGGAAATGTGAATTCAGCAGGATCCCGACAGAGAAATAAGAGGTCAAGGACAAAGTAGTGGAGACAAGGTCCTGGCCCTAATCTGTGTTCCCTCAGTTCCCTAGACATGCTTCTATGGGGCCCTCTAATGTGGTGCTACAATGTGGACATGCCTATCTTCCCTCTCTTAGCATACAGCTTCTTAAGACTAAGTCTATCTTGATAATTGTGGTCACATACCTGGCACATCGTAGGGACTTACTATGGGTTTTGAACATATTGAATGAAAAGGCAAGTGTCAAATTCCTTTGTGTTTGTTGTTGTCATTGAGTTGCTAAGTCTCTTGGCGGTCCCATGGACTCCATCACACCAGGCTCCTCTGTCCTTCGCTGTCTCCCAGAATTTGCTCAAATTCATGTCCATTGAATGGGTGATACTAACGAACCATCTCATCCTCTGCTGCTCCCTTCTTCTTTTGCTCAATCTTTCCCAGCATTAGGGGCCTTTCCAATGAGTTGTCTCTTTGCATCAGATGGCCAAAGCATTGAAGCTTCAGCATCAGTCCATCCAATGAATATTGTATTTAACTTTTATTAAACATTCCTTGAAATAAGTGGACCACTGACACCTTACTGTTCTTTATTTTACAACAGCTTTATTAAGATGTAATTCACATACCATACAATTCACTTGTTTAAAGTGTATAATTTAATGGTTTTTAGTATATTCACAGAATTGTCCAACCACCAACACAATTGATTTTAGAACATTTTCATTACCCCGAGAAGTAACTCCATACTCATTAACTATCGCTCCCTACTCTCACCTTCCCCCAGACCTGGCAATCACTAATCTGCCTTCTGTTTCTATTTTGGACACCGCATATAAGTGGAATCGTACAGTATGTGACTTCTTGTGTTTGGCTTCCTTTACTCAGCGTGTTTTCAAGATTTATCATGTATCAGTATTTCATCCCTTTTTTATGGCCAAATCATATTCTGTTGTATGTATATACAACATTTCATTAATCCATCATCAGATGATGAACATTTGTGTTGTTTTTAGTTTCTGGCTATTATGAATAATGCTGCTGTGCACATTTGTGTACAAGTTTTTGTGTGAACATATGTTTTTATTTCCCTTGGGTATGTATATGCTTAGGAATAGCTGGATCATATGGTAACTCTGTGTTGAACCTTTTGAGGAACTGTCAAACTGTTTTTCAAAATGTGCTATTTTTCATTCCTCACAGCAATATTTGAGGGTTCCAGTTTCTCCACATCCTGGCCAACCCTTGTTATTATTTGGCTTTTCGTTATAACCATCCAAGTGGATGTCAAGTGGTATCTCACTATTTGTTCATCAACTGAAAAAAACTAATTGCATTTTCAGAAACTCTCTGTTAGGTAAGAAGACTGAGTAACCTTTGACTCTTTCCACCTTTCTGGCCTCATCTCTTTCATGTATTTTTCTCTTAACTCATATTCCAAAGACGCTAAAAGTGTTTTATAGTCTCCACACTGCTGCTTGTTTCTGACCTGTAGGTGTTTGCTGGTGCTCTTCCTTGTGTCTGGAATGTGGATGCTAATGCTAATGCTAATAGGGCCTCCCTGGTGGCTCAGACGGTAAAGAATCTGCCTGCAGTGCAGGAGACCCAGGTTCAATCCCTGGGCTGGGAAGATCCCCAGGTGAAAGGAATGACTCCCCACTCGAGTCTTCTTGCCTGGAGGATCCCATGGACAGAGGAGCCTGGAGGGCTTGGAGTCACAAAGAGACACAACTGAGCAACTAACACTTTCAAACAATGCTAGTACTAATAATGATACTGCATGATTCTTACACAGCCAGTAAGTCATAGAGCTAGCAGTCTAGCCCTAAATCTGTGTTCTTTTTAATTACATTAGTTAATTAAAAATATAATGTATTTGTTTATTTGGCTATGCCAGGTCTTAGCTGAGGTGTGCAGGATGTTTGGTCTTCATTGTGGCATGCAGGATCTTTAGTTGTGCATACGGGATTTTGTTCCCTGACCAGGAATGGAACCCGGGCTTCACAGAGTATTAGCTGCTGGACCTTCAGGGAAATCTCTAGGGAGTTAATAAATTCTCTCTTTCTTTACATTTTTTTTTCCAGTTTTTATAGAAATTTAACAATATGACATTAAGATATTTTATCAGTACTAAAAGACTATCTTAACTGCAGCATATGTATTTCATGGTACAGATGTACCCTCATGAATGTTTACATTATTTCTAGTATATCTCTGGTGTATTTACAATTATACCAATGTTATTGGTATGATCTCATTACAGTTATGGTATAATGCCTTTACAGGGGTGTTGGGTAGTTCAGTTGTTCCCCAACCCTATCTGAGAAGGTAGTAACAGGTTCAAAATTTTCCTATTGGCCTTTTTTAAATTGAATAATCAACTCTTTGAAAGTATTAATTAAGCATTATCATCATTTTATAGGCAAAATTTAGTGAACTTTTAATAAGTGCTTGCTGCTGCTGCTGCTAAGTTGCTTCAGTTGTGTCTGACTCTGTGTGACGGCAGCCCTGCAGGCTCCTCTGTCCCTGGGATTCTCCAGGCAAGAATACTGGAGTGAGTTGCCATTTCCTTCTCCAATGCATGCATGCATGCTAAGTCGCTTCAATCACCAAGCTTCTCTGTCCACAGGATTCTCCAGGCAAGAATGCTGGAGTGGGTTGCCATTTCCTTCTCCACAACTGCTTGGTATGTTCTTNGGCTCCTCTGTCCCTGGGATTCTCCAGGCAAGAATACTGGAGTGAGTTGCCATTTCCTTCTCCAATGCATGCATGCATGCTAAGTCGCTTCAATCACCAAGCTTCTCTGTCCACAGGATTCTCCAGGCAAGAATGCTGGAGTGGGTTGCCATTTCCTTCTCCACAACTGCTTGGTATGTTCTTAATGTGTTATCTCACTAAAATCCTTTATTAATCCCATGAAAAATGTGCTACTATTTACTATTTTCTGAAACTAAAACTTAGAAAGATTGTGACTTGCAAAAAAGTGACATGGCTTTAAGAAACCAGTTCAAATTTGCACCCCATCTTCTGATTGCCAATTCAATGTCTGTTTCCCCATTGTTCTGAAGCTAGTCCATTCCCTCCTAAGAGACTTAAAAGGAGAAAAATTATAGAAGGTAAAATGCCTCTGAAATAATGTAGTTATAGCATGAAAAGAGCAAGGAAGAACAAGCATCTCATCTCTAGATTAGGGGTTGGAGTTGGTGGGGAAACCTCTGCCTCTGTCATCAGGCTTGGAGATGAGATTCATGACTTCAGAGGGGGACTCCTAAGAGGCCTTGGTGCTCTGACAGCAATGTCCTGCTATTGTGAGCTGTGGATTTACTATCATGCTGAGAAAGATAAATCACCACCAGGAAAGGCTGTGTGCTTAGATGCAGCCCACTCCTGGAGGCCCTCTCCCAACTGGAGAACAGCCCTCAGTGGATGAATTGTCTCAACTTCCTTTGAGTTTTAATTTCTATATAGATCAAAGGGTTATTTTCAGCCTGTGGAATGGCTTGGCTCCTTAAGAAGTGGCCCCTTTTCTAGGGACTAGAGTGAGGTGATGGTCAGGGTTGAAGGACTGTTTCAAGCTCTTCCTAGACCCTGTGTTTGCAGGTCCCCTGAAGTACAGAGGTAGAATTTGAGCAGTTTGGGTTAGGAGAATCAGTTCTGTTCTCTGGCAAAGTGACTTGTGTCCATCAAGCCTGTTGGCAATGAAAAAAAATGGAAAATAAGTCATCAAAGTTACTTGAGGAAGAAAACTCAGAAGTCGTGAAAACAAAGCACAGTCTAACAGAACACAAACCCATAATAGAGTAAATAACATTCTTGGAATGAATGTGTCAGCATTTTTAACAGTCACATAGTCAAGCAGGTGGTGATGCAGTATGGGCATAAAAGCACAAACGTAGTCAGTGTTGACACTGAGCCTCCCACCTCCAAAACACAGCCACGAAAGGTCCCACTTGTGGATGTGGAATTACGCCTCTGAATGATCCCTTGGTCCGCTTTCCCCCCTCCTTTCCTCAAACACATATTTTGGTTTACTTCCCTACAGATACATGATATATATGAGGAAACATAGTCTCACACCTCTCTGAGTAGTGTGAAAATATAACGTTTTGAAATACCGGGGACTCGGGTCCACCAGGAATCTGAAACACTGTTTTCCAGCCACCACTGTGCTGGAATGAAAGTAGAAAACAATGAGGCATGTGCGGAGTCAGCTTTACTTTGTGTCTCAGCTCAGCAGTTTTCCCGCTGTCCTAAACTTTCCTTTAAAAAAAAAAAAAGGGAAAAAAGAGGAAATGATCTGGTTTAAAAATAATCTTAATAGTGAAAAGTGAAAATATCAGATAGCAGCTCAGACTGTGGGGACATTTATTTAAAAAAAAAAATCAAAACTGAATCAACGGTGAAAAGTCTCACTGTTCTTTGCTGGGTTGTGAAGACTCGCATGTGTGTGCACGACATGGTACGCAGCTCACCACACATGTAAATACAAACGCAGTCATGGATTTTCATGGCGGGCGGTACAGGCTGTATTTGGTCATCATGAAGCACTAGTTTTATTTTTGCTTCTGCTGCCCACTTGCTGTGGAATCTTGGAAATGTCACTTTTATTCATTAATCAAGTAGTTCTATTTAACAAATATTTATTGTATGCTGATTATGTTTGAGGCCATGTCTATGTTCTGTGGAGGATTAGATCAGTTAGATCAATTTTCTGACTTTAATATAGTTAGATACTGGGGCAATCACGAAGAAATGCTCAGTGTTGCAGCTTGCTGCGATGATGTGTGCCCATCTGGGAAGAAGCAGCTTGCTGTCGGAGAAGGCAATGGCACCCCACTCCAGTATTCTTGCCTGGAAAATCCCATGGACGGAGGAGCTGCAGTCCATGGGTCGCTGAGGGTCGGACAGGACTGAGCGACTTCACTTTGACTTTTCACTGTCATGCATTGGAGAAGGAAATGGCAACCCACTCCAGTGTTCTTGCCTGGAGAATCCCAGGGACAGGGGAGCCTGGTGGGCTGCCGTCTATGGGGTCGCACAGAGTTGGACACAACTGAATTGACTTAGCAGCAGCAGCAGCTTACTGTAGGAATCCAGAGAATATGTCTAGTGAAAGAGGCTTCTTAGAGGCCGTGAAGACCACTGAGGTGGTCGTGAAAGGCCAGATGGCTTTTAGACAGTGGGGAGTAAAAATTAGGTGCCAGAGCTGGGGAAGCACGTGGGCTTTTGGATTATCAGACCCTAGGAGAAAGTGGGGCTCTGTTTTGATAGAAGCTGACTGCCATGCGAAACTGTCTTTTAATTTCTCTGGGTCTCAGTTTCCTCCTCTGAAAAAAAAGAGAGTTGAAATTCCTTTTTTTTAAAAGAAGGATTTATTTATTTATTTTCTGGCTGTGGTGGATCTTTGCTGTTGCACGCAGGCTTTCTCTCGTTGCAGCAAGTGGTGGCTACTCTTTGTTGCAATACACAGGCTTCTCATTGTGGTGGCGGAGCTTCAGTAGCTGTAGCTCATGGGCTCAGTAGTTGCAGCTCGTGGACTCTAGAGCACTGGTTCAATAGTTGCGGCACATGGGCTTAGTTACTACAAGGCATGTGGGATCTTCCCAGACCACGAATTAATCCAGTGTCCCCTGCACTGCAAGACAGATTCCTAGCCACCGAACCACCAGGGAAGCCCCTGAAATTTCTTTCTGTTTCAGTGTGCCAAAGAAAGATAGAGAGGATTATGTTTGTGGCCAGGTATGCCAATTGCCACTGGTCTTAGGTGTTAGTGCTTGAAAACAAATAGGATTTATCTTTTATAAAAAGTAGACATCAAAAGGCTTTCTCCTCCATCCCCTTTCTTATTTTCTCATTTTAGCATCTTTATCACTCTTTACTGTAGGATGGACTTGTAGAAGCTTACTTGGTAAATAGGGGAAAAAAGCCTAAGTGATGTTTCGTCTTTTTCATGAATGATGCAGATATCCAAATTTATTAATAGTTTAATAATAGTTTAAGTTGAAAGATTTGTTAGTAAAGTATTATTTCGAACATTCATATATGCATCTGTAAAAGGAGAGAAACCAAGGTAGGGGAAGATGTAAACATAAAGTACATTCAGATTTTTTCCCTGTTATCAGTAGCATCCTTCAGAAAATACTGATGAAAACTGAAGGCTGTTTTCAGCTCTTGGTGTGCTTGCCTCATAGCACACCAAGTCAAGGCTGAGCTGGTGCTTCCAGCAAGCACAGACTTCCTTTCTGGTTGGACGTAATCCCATATTTTGTTTGACCTTCAGAATACTCATAGCCTCGCTGGAATATATGGGCCAGCATTTGTCCTGGCAAGGCCAGGGCAGTGTAAGTTTGGTGTCCTCAGGGATTGCTTTATAGGTTGTTAAAAGCAATGGGAGGAAGGTGACTATAGTAACTCAGACATTTGCGTCCTTTCTGGCTTAAAAATCAAGGGGGTGATTTAAAACAGGTGGTATTTGAAAACAAACAAACAAAAAACTTCTTGCAGTTCCTATTTGTCTAAAACTCTGAGAACTCTGCCAAGGTCAGACTGTTCTTTTGCAAATGACCTTGTCATGAAGAGGGGATTGCATCTCATTTATTACACTGTGTTAAAATCTGCAATCCTCTTCTGACTGTCAAATACAGACCTTGGAAAGAGCACAAGTTCCATGCTTTTTGGACAATATGTTCTTTATGATGCTTTGTGTGTAAAAATATTGTCAGATGGTTAGGACTTGTGTTAGCACACTAACATTAGCTGGAGTTAGGCCTCATGGTACCTTTTTTTGATTAGGCCTGAGTCCAAAACCTAAGACAGAGTTAAAAGTTATTGTTCTTTTTATTTTTTCACTTTAATAGATAGCACTATTTTTTTCCTCTTCTAATTTTATCGAGATATAAGTTGACATACAGTGCTGTGTAAGTTTAAGGTATATGGCATAATGATTTGACTTAAATATATCAGAAAGCGATTACCACAATGTTTAGTGAACATCCATCATTTTATAAAGATGCAAAATAAAAGAAAGAGAAAAAAAATGTTTTCTTGTGATGAAATTTACTCTCAACCTTCACGTATACAACAGTGTAAACTATATTTATCATATTATAGATAACATCCTAGTTCTTATTTATCTTGTAGCTAGAAGTTTGTAACTTTTGTCTTCATCCAATTTCCTCTCCTACCATCCCTCTTATTATTCTCACAGAAAATACATAACTAGAGTTATTTCATATACTGGGTTTTTGAGTACTTAGTGAGGTCAGTGATTCTCATTATTTAGGGCCAGTTTGATTTTGTCAGATGTGTAGTTGCAAAGATATAAATGATAAGGTAATCCGGGATTAGATGGCTTCATATGTGGGAACGTGAAGATGTTTTCTTTAATAGGAATATCCATTATATGAGTGTAATTATTGGTGCTCAGTGGTAGAGAAGCCGCCTGCAATGCAGGAGACCTGAGTTTGATCCTTGGGTTGGGAAGATCCTCCGGAGGAGAAAATGACAACCCACTCCAGTATTCTTGCCTGGGAAACCCCATGGACAAAGGAGCCTGGTAGGTTACAGTTCATGGGGTCATGGAAGAATTGGACATGACTTAGTGACTAAACAAGGATTGAAGATAATCATATCTTGATCTAGTTGAAATCCTGTATTAATTTAGGGGGGAAAAGTAAAATAAGTCTTTTTATTTTGCTTATATAAAGAGATAGGAAAGAATGTATGTAACTAAATTTCTTAATGCTTCATTTTGCTTTTGGTGTGCACATACTAAGGAAAGTTATACTTGAATGTTAATGCTTATAGCTTGAGTCTAAAGTTTCAATTGTGGCCCATAGATGGGAACCATGATCTCTAGTGCTTTCCAAAATACATTCCCATAAAGATGAAGAGACCCCACAACTGAAATAGGTGGTGTGTTCCATCTAAGTGAACATTTGGGAGTTCAGAAAGTATCCAACATTATCTCATCACTGTCAGAAGTAATTGCAACATCACTGCTGTGCACCAGCCCATGTGGCTGACTGTAGGGATGTTTGCTGTTCACGCAATGACATAAGCAAAATATTTTTTAAAAAGATATAAAAGAATATGTTAGACACTGTCTATAAGTCCAAACTGATATCTATTTGCTTTTGGCAGTTGAGAAAGCAGGAGTGGTAAGTGAGCTCAAAGGGTTAAGTGTGAAAAATAATTGAGAAAAATGAGTACAGAAGAAAAATTGATCTTTGATAATCTTTGTCAAATGTGTTCTCGAAGACCAGCCTCAAATTTAAATTATTATATGCATGGAGGTTTTAGCTTCCAGTAATTCTTCAATAGGAATTCAGCTTTGAGTTGAACTTTGAGATAGGTTCTTTTCTTTTCAATTACCAAGAGACCAGTCTGTTGTAGTTTGTTGATCTGTTTTCTCCTCTTACTCTTGCTTTCTGTATGAGCTGCTGTTTATTCTGAAACACTGGGCATCCACATGTAGAATTAGGGTTTGCCTGCCTCTGTCTTGACTAAGAATGCAGACAATCTGTCCTGATATCTCAGTTCGCAAGTTTAAGTGGACTCAGAGGGTGCAAATCCAGTTCTTTGGTCTAAGTTCCCATTTCTAAAGCCCTTGTTTCTTTCTTTTTTTTTTTTTTAATATTTATTTATTTGGCTGTGTCAGGTCTTAGTTACAGCGTGTAGGATCTTTTAGTTGTGGCAAATGAACTCTTAGTTGCAGCATGCAGGATCTAGTTTCCCTGACCAGGGATCGAACCTTGGCGCCCTGCATTGGGAGCACAGTCTTAGCCACCGGATCACCAGGAAAGGCAACCCCCCTCCACCCCCACCACCATTTCTTGGTGTAATAAATCCATGAGTTTCCATGGTGAAGGCTTCTACACTTTTCTGTCTTTGCTTAGCCTTCTGGTGCCAGGTGTTTAGGAGAAGTCTGATCATAGTCAGCTTCTTTGCTTGTCAGCTGATTTTATAACAGAGCTATTAAAGTCCAAACTCTTTGAGGCAAATCTAAGTCATTATTTATTATATAGATATCTGACTTTATAGAATTCTTACGGAATTATAAGCTTATGGAATTCTTTGCTACCCATTATGTTCATTCATTTTGGCAAGATAGGCAGTATTAGCCCCAGTTTACAGGGAAGGAAACTAAGTAAGATGGCCCAGGTCAAGAAGATTGTTAGTCACAGATCTTAGAGTAGAACCCAAGTCCTCTAAATCCAAGTCCAACCTTCTGTTTTCTATGTTTCTACATCCATATGGTATGTTGTGAGCTTCTTTTTTGAAAGGAAAACATAAGATGGTAAGGAGAACGGAAATTCAATTCTATTGATTTTTCTTACATTTGTTAGTCATCTCTTTGTTTTTGTATAAAGCTTCCTGCTTTAATTAGGAAAAAAAAAAAACACCTTTCATTCGTTTTGCTGACAGTTGTGGAGATTAGCTAGGACAAGTATTATCCTTACCCTAAAGGTGAGAACACCGGAAGCTCAAGGAAGTAACACATAGACCAGACAGAGGTGGACTAAGACTAAAGTGAAGGAGAGTTAAACGTGAGCCTTTTCTTTCTGAAACACACATGGAGCCTCTATTATGTGTCAGTTGCCACGTTAGATGTCCTGGATTCAAAAATACCTGGTTTTAGGAGTTTGAGAGTAACAATGTACACACTGCTGCTGCTGCTGCTGCTGCTAAGTCACTTCAGTCGTGTCCAACTCTGTGCGACCCCATAGATGTCAGCCCACCAGGCTCCCCCGTCCCTGGGATTCTCCAGGCAAGAACACTGGAGTGGGTTGCCATTTCCTTCTCCAGTGCATGAAAGTGAAAAGTGAAAGTGAAGTCGCTCAGTCGTGTCCGACTCATTGCAACGCCATGGACTGCAGCCTACCAGGCTCCTCCCTCCATGGGATTTTCCAGGCCAGAGTACTGGAGTGGGGTGCCATTGCCTTCTTCGAATGTGCACACCACTGTATATTAAATAGATAAACAGCAAGGACCTATTGTATAGCATAGGGAACTGAACTCAGTATTTTGTAATAACCTATATAGGAAAAGAATCTGAAAAAGAATGAATATTTATATAACTGAATCACTTTGAGGTACACCTAAAACTAACACAACACTGTAAATCAACTATACTTCAATTTTAAAAAGGCTGAAAAAAAAGAAAAAATACCTGTTTTAAAAATTGTCTCAGTATGTCAGAGATTCTTAGAGTTTGTGGGGTGGTGCTGGTAGTTAATTTTGTTTAAGCAAATCATTTCTCTAGTATGGAGGAGGGTGTAAATTTGGAAGATGTTATGTTATAGAACTGCAGCCAGATATAGATTTACTTTTGTGAGTTTCTGTTTTATTTGCCGGTTTATTCATTCCTATGCATTAGGACAGAAAAATAAATATAGTTCTGTTTTGGCTCCCTGAAATAGTTTTTATATTTTCTGGAATTTCCTCACTTATTGTCTTTAATATTCCAAAGTTTTATTATGACTCATTTTGGCCACCCAATAATAGAAGAAGTTGGTGTCGGCCTGTTTGAAGAGGTTCATTAAGTAATTTGGGGGAAATATGTTTTTGAAGTCTATAAATACTAATTTTGGTGTTGAGACTGGTGTCATGGGTGTCAGTTTTGTATGTTTGTGTATATTTTGGATGGGAGAGGATAAAAAGTTATGCTAAAAGAGCTTAGTTTAATTTTTCACTTTGGCTCAAATATGTGGTTTTACCATAAACTACTGAAAGTTTCCTGTTCTTATTTGATGAAAAGGTCACTTCCATTCATTGTTTCCACGGAACTTCCTATACTTTTTACAGTAAAAAAGGTTGAAATTGAGGATAAATTATGAGCTATCTCTAGGAGCAAAGAAACTCTGTTTCATTTCAGAAAAAGCTTTAAAAAGTGAGCCTCCCTGAGTCTGAAACTGCAGTAGCCCTCAGTATATGCCTTTCCTTATGTAAGCATGTCTTGAAAGGATTCAGTCTGACCTGTAACTCTAACATGGGAAGGTAGGGAAGAGTCATGTCATGACGATTTTAGAAAGCTGCAGGATGATACCATGTACTGTAGAGAGGCTGTTTGAGTGGCTTTGTTGTGTGTTTTCTTTGTGAAATGGCACTGTCCAGCACATAGCCTGCCCTGCACTGTATTTATACCATGGATCATTTGTACTGACTGGTAATAGGGACCACTGGTAGGAGTGTCTGATCTCCCTAATGGTGCCTGAAGGAATGGTGATGACATGTTCCATTGAGGAATGACAGTAATGTATGTGCAAATGATACTAAAATTGTGATTAACTTGGGACGTGTAGGTTTTATAGGAAATGGCAACCCACTCCAGTGTTCTTGCCTGGAGAATCCCAAGGACAGGGAGCCTGGTGGGCTGCTGTCTATGGGGTCACACAGAGTCGGACGTGACTGAAGCGACTTAGCAGCGGCAGGTTTTATATCTCTTCATCATGAAAACTGAACAGAAGAGGAGCTATCATGAGACCTTTATGTAATACACATGAGACCTAACCATATATTTGCTATCTCTTCTTGAAAAGATAAAATTTGAAACCCTAGAGCAATGGGAGAGTAGGGCTTGTAGCACAGTTTTTGTGAGAGCCAAATTACCAATGGTTCACTCTTAGTGCGTAAGCTTTGCTTTTTATGATGATTGCCATTCACATTAGATCTGTGTGGTCACTGTCTATAATACTGTTAATATTGTCATTCATATTATTATACAATGTCAGTTTTACAGCAGGCTTGTGTATCTGGAGCACATGAAGAAAGCCAATATGTTTCTTGAGTTATCAGAAAAATAGCTGTCAAAAGCCATGGAAGTTACTCTGGAAGTGGGATGGCCTTCATCCAGAGCTTGCTGACTTATAATCGAGTGTAAAAGATGGTAGTCATAGGCTTGAGGCAGAGACACAGGCTTTCAGCTGCAGCTGAGAGAAACAGAAGTGTAAAAAGTATAAGCAGAATTATAAAACAGAGAAATATGGGACCATTTGGTGTAGAGATAAAAACTAAAACACCATACCAAGTGTAATAAATTGTCATTAGTATTTGTACTGATGACTTTATGTCTTCAAGAAATAAAAAAAGAATTAGTGATATTTAGGATGTATAAGGGAGAAGGCAATGGCACCCCACTCCAGTACTCTTGCCTGGAAAATCCCATGGACAGAGGAGCCTGGTAGGCTGCAGTCCATGGGGTCGCGAAGAGTTGGATACGACTGAGCGACTGAACGACTTCACTTTTCACTTTCATGCATTGGAGGAGGAAATGGCAACCGACTCCAATGTTCTTGCCTGGAGAATGCCAGGGACAGGGGAGCCTGGTGGGCTGCTGTCTATGGGGTCGCACAGAGTCGGACACGACTGAAGCGACTTAGCAGCAGCAGGATGTATAAGATGGCCAGGAAGTAATTATGTATGCAGTATGTTTTAGGTAGATTTATCTTAGAAACGACTAAAGTTACTTTCTTTCTTGAAAGGAGTAAAGCCCAGTTATTTGGAAGATTTGCTTATGTGGGCTATCTCACTGCTAGTCAGTGCTGAATAAATGAGGCATTGATGATGTGGTGGTACAGTTGTTCTTTGAACCAGATGCAATAGGTGGGAAGAAGGGAGGGGGAATGATATAAAATACTGAGAGAAGGAATTAATTACTACTGTAAATAATGGATTAGTGTAGTTTCGGTACACTTTTCTGTGCAGATTTGGAAACAAAGCTGTTTTTGTCTTAGGAATTGGCATGCAGAGGATTTTATTTTCAGATTGACTATTTGAAAGTATTAGAACTTGTCTCCACGTGAGAAAAGGTGAATTCCTTCTGGTAGAGTAGTTTCCTTGGGTTCACTTGAGAGGAAGAGGGGAGCGAGTTGATCCAGAGTGGAAAAACACTGAAGAAAAGTTTTCCCCGAATTAACACACAGATTTCAGGAAAACAAAAATTGCTTTGATTGAATGTGACAAACTAAAAAAAAAAAGCTGAGCTTTGAAACATCATATGACACATCTGTTTTGAAAGGTTGCTTTGTGAGATACAGCTGTGTGTTTTATAGTACTGTACTGTGTGTGAAGTTTTGTCATGAGCATGCTCAGTAGATGTTTTTCTGAACAGGTATCTCATTTATCCTAGTTTTAAAATTAGGGAAGGCTGTGGAGAGTTTATTAAACAACAGAACATTATTTTATATTTATCTTTAGGTTAAGTACACTATGGTTGAATCAAATCCCTCTCTTTTAGTCTTTTAAACTCTGTTTAGATTTTATCTTTTCAGAAGTTGCTTATCACAGGAAAACCCAAAACTTCTGATTTATTGCATGGCATGGTAGGGGCTTCCCTGGTGGCTCAGATGGTGAAGAATCTGCCCTCCAATGTGGGAGATCTGGGCTCAGTCCCTGGATCAGGAAGATCCCCTGAAGAAGGAAATGGAAACCCACTCCAGTATTCTTGCCTGGATATCCCATAGACAGAGGAGGGCTACAGTCCATGGGGTTGCAAAGAGTCGAACACGACTGAGCAACTAACGCAGAAACACATGGTCTTAAAAACTGAGATTACAAAATTCCCTAAATACCTTTAGCAAACCAATGCCACTTATTTTTTGCCTTCATACCTACATTAATGTGAATTATTGATTTAAAAGTAAAAGAACCAAGCAAATTTCCAATTCCAGAAAAGGAGTTTTTGTGTGCATTAAGAATTCCCAGATCCCTGAATGAAATTCACTATAGAGTGTATTTCCTCTGTTTGTAATGAAGCTATATAAGAAAGGGTTTCCTCTGTGGCTCAGCTGGTAAAGAATCCGCCTGCAATGCAGGAGACCTGGGTTCGATCCCTGGGTTGGGAAGATCCCGTGTGGAGAAGGGAAAAGATACCCACTCCAGTATTCTGACCTGGAGAATTCTATGGACTGTATAGTCCATGGGGTTGCAAAGAGCCGGACATGACTGAGCGACTTTCACTACTTTCTATATAAGAAAAATTATGTGCCTATGCTGTTTGTAAAGTAACTCTTGCAATCACTGATCTTTGCTTTATAAGCCTCCTAAATTCAGACTTAGGAAGAATATTTTCTTATCCAAAGAACTGATTTGTTTCCTTTTTTGAGATCTTGTAAATATCTTTTTTTTTTTTTTAACCGTGACTGGTGGGAAGCTCAGAATTAGGTTTGGTGTGCAAATAAAGTTGTTTCTGAAGTTCTTCAATAAGTTTTTTTTTTTTTAATAGCCACTTTTAATTGAGTGGCAGTTTAAGTTTCCTGTGCCTGTTTTTTTTTTTTTTTGGTTATATTTCTTTTTTTATTTTAAATTATAATCCTCTCAGTTTCCTTTCTAGAAGTGGTTTAGTATATGAATAATAAAGGAATATTTTGCATGGCATTTTGGTTGGATCAGGAATTTTCTAGTAATAGAGCTTATTAAAACTGGGGAGTCAGACCTATCTTGGTATCTTAATTTTGCATATTTGGAACCAGAAGCATGAAAAAACTTGTCTGAAATTCAGAAAGACCTGGAGGCGAAGGTCTTTTTACCAACAACTGTGGGTGACAGTGAGGTGATTGAACTACATAGAACCACAGTTCCTTTAGCTCTATGATTCCTAATGCAAAAGGAGGCTGAGACAGGTTAAAAAGTACCTTTTTAGAACATATTCTATAGTTGGAGAGTTGGTAATAATAATTATGGTTAAATGATAATAAAGATGAGTTAATCCTAAGAACTGGTTGTTTGACTGAAGAATTCATTATCCAAAAAGTGCTTGTGAACACTTGCCTCATGCTAAGCACTGTGCCAAGCACTTGGGTAGATAGAAAGTAAGCAAAAGAAACATGGTCCCTGCCTTCATGGTGTTTCCAGCTAAGTAGAAGACACCCAGACACAAGCTAGGATAAATGAAACAATAGGTTTATAACTAAAAGCTGTTACTAGCCATAAGGAAAAAAATGTAATAAGAGGCTTATGGCGTCTCTGAATTGAGTAAGGTGTGAAAATGTGCTTCCAATCCAGGGCTGCTTAGCACAAATATCCACCTGTCTTTCGAAGGTCTGTCGTCCCTCCGTCTACACTGAGAAGTCCTGTCAATGGCTTTGTTTGACTAAACCCTGGAAATTCCAGCTCCATCTATACTCCTGAGCCTTTTATTTATTTATTTATTTTTTACTCCTGAGACTTTTAGCTTCACTGTGAAAGGAGAAAGAGCACATTAGTTTTTATAGATTTCTTTGCAAACTATCAGCTGTTTCTTAACAGAAGCACCTGAGCAGCGACCTACCTTGTTTGAAGAGGAAGGACTATGATTTAGTATTGGAATTGGATTTGATGTATCATTGATGCTTAGTAATTTTGGCATTCCTGTTAAGCATTTTCTGCATTCCTTTAACTACCAATTGTTGAGTGCCCCATCTATATATAAAATCCTTAAAGTCAGTGTATTTTAGTTCATGCCCCAGTTTGTACACGTGTCTGTAATTAGTAATATTTTTTCATGGCCAAACCAATAGTTGGTAGATTTTCCTTTTTTACTCTCTTGCCTCCTATTTGTAATCAGGACCGGTGGTTACAGCCTGTGATTCACCTCCCCAGCAGTTGTGGTTTCCCCCTTCCATCCTTTCTGACCATCCCCCCACTTAGAGCTTCTTGTCTTGCCACTAACCCAGACACTGCACCCCAGCCCTAATGGAGGGCTCAGCTGTCCCTGAGAAGCATGTGATAATTCTGTTGCAGCAGGTTATAATTCTGTATTTGTGTGTATGTCTTTACCCCTATTTCTCCCATTTTTCCTTTATCATCAGACACCAATTTGCTAGAGATTTAAAAAAAAATTAGTTTAGTGAAAGTGGAAGTTGAAATCTGAGAGACAAATTTGGTGATGTTATCCCTCAGAATTAATGAGGAGTGGCTTTCCAGCCCTGCATATTTCACTTTACTGTAAAATATTGCATTAGTAGGAATTAAATTATAATTTTTATTGGTTGCATGCCTAAGTTGAATTTAATATTTTGATTCTAGGTCAATTATTTTCCTTTTAATAAAGAAGTATACTTAAATTATTTTGTGTATCTCAAAAACACAGTAGGAGGAAACAGATTCCGTTTTCTTCCATCCTCCCAAATCTTCAGTTTGCCTTGGTCCCTGTGCTGAACCATTTAGGCAACAACATTCCATAAATTCTAATCTCCTCATAAATGAATTCTGTAGCCAATGTTCTCTTCATTCCCAGGTTCCTTTAGATCTTGTCAGAAAAACAGGAACAAGTGTACCATCTTATCGATGGAAAGTAAACAGTAAGAAAGTTGGCCAAGATGGTGCCTGATTATTCTCATTCTGGACTGTGGGAATTCCTGGAGGCAGAAACATGACCTGTTCTCACCTTTGGGAGTTGTACTTCCAGATTGTGCTCAGAGAACTGGAATTTTTACTCTAATACTGAATATAGTTTTATTTTAAATCTTCTTAGTGCAGTTCTTAGAAATAATTTTTGGGGAGTAATGGCTAGGGAATAGTGTAAGAACATCTTATCTTGGATATTTTATTAATATCATTCTAAAAGTTCATGAAGAAAACTTTTTTTTTCAGTTGGAGAGAATGTTTTCATTCATTTATTTCTCCTCTCCCTAGAGGACTTTATGTTTCTAACAATAATTGAAATTTGTAAAGTATCTGCATGTATAGGGTCTCATTTGATCTATGAATTGAACCTGTCATAATGTAAAAGAAAGGGAGATTATGGGAAACTTAAAGACAAGGTCAAACAACTGTCAGTGGCAGACCTTGATTTAGAATGCAGCTCGCAGAGCTCCTGGTCCAGTGCTCCTCCTGGACTACCAAGTCTCTAATGCAAGTGCCCAGTGGTGACTTCTGGGACATGCTTCTTCTGCTACCTTTTCTCTTCAGGTTATTAAACACACACACACACACACAATGAAACAACCCCCCAGAGCTGGGTAAATCCCCCAACACTTCTAGGTTGTCTAGTGTTTGTTTTGCTTAGATGAGAGAGTTGATGGCTTGGCACTTGCAACACTTTGAGAATTTAGATCCTTAAAGAAGCTCTGCCCATTGTTTCCTTTTGAATATTTAAAAACACAACTTGAACACAGGAAGTTCTTCAACACGGATGCACCATGATTTCAACACAACAATGTGCAACTAACTATGCACTGGCTTTTGGCCCAAGAAGTTGGCGGGTTGACTTCTTGGAAGAGTGTTGGTTTGTCAAGAGAAAGGTTTGGATTTAGATATTCACTTGGAGAATGAATGAAACTATGATAAGATATGCCTGAGGAGTTGTTCTCTTAAAAAAAAAACAAAAACAAAAAACTGGCTGTTTTTTCCTGAGAAATCCATAGTACAGGATTTAGAAAATTATATGCTCTTCTGCCTATCTTTTTTCTATCAAGGATAAGCTTCAGCTGTAAGCCAAGTTTTACTGTTGAAAAAACCCAGGTGGGGGCTGTGGTAGAAAGGTCCCTCTTTGAATTTTAATGGTGGTGCATTCCACAGCTCCATCCCCAAGGGGCTGTAGCTCCAATGAGTTGTAATTTGAGAAGGTATAAACACGAACATATGTTGTGTACACTGCATGAGCTTGGAGCCTTCCAGGTGTTTTTTCGTGGAGCTTTGTTTTTGCATCATATCCTGATGCTTGTCACGTACCCTCTCATAAAGTTCCGTTCAAGCCAGACTGTGCCTTTGACCAAAATCACCTTGGGTGCCCTTTCTTGCAGATTCTTGCATCCTGTGGGGGTAGAAGGGATTTTTAGCTCAGGGGCAGAACAGATCCTGCAGTGCCCAGTCCCACAGTCTGTGGGAGTTTCTCCCTCTTCGCAGCTGACAGCATTGTGGAATTCCCAGTGGGACCATAACAGAAACCCTTATTAGCCAATGGTGTTGTTGGAATAAAAATCTCCCCACTGCAGTGTCTTGGTCCCAGGCTATAATGTTACCCGCTGATTCCCTCTGCATCTTTACCACTTTTATTACAGCTGAACACACGCTCCTCATTAGTACTCTGGGTGATACAGGGAATCAGTGTGTTGGAAATTATGTGGAATAGGTACCAGATGTTTGTGTCAACTTGGTATGTATTGGTATTTAGAATGCTAAAGGATCACATTTATTAAATGTGAAAATTACTTATTGTCCCTTTCCCCAAACAATCACTCTCCCCCTCCCCAACCCCCAATATTTTACTCTGTGTTCCATGAGGTGTGATATTAATTTCTTTGGGGACAGATTAAATTTAAAGTGTGTGCAGCAAATGGGTCTGTTCCCAAATGCTTTGTCTGCATTTTGTCAAATCTGAGGGCTGGCTTGCAGCCAGTGGGGATGTGGGGGTTCTGTAACCGAGATTGGAATGCTGTGTTGTAGCTAAGGATATAATGAAAGGGTGAGTCCGTTTGCATTTTTTTCTTTAAGTGGAACTGGGAATTTAGACATTCATGTTATAGGCAGACCTAGGAACATTTCCCATATGTGCAGATAAGCAGGCATTAGTGAGAAAGAGGAAGACATTTGGTAAAATGAGAAATGAGCTTGTGCTTTCTCATTAAATATATGGCCTTTTAAGTCAACCGAAAGGTTGCAAGTGTGATCCAAGCAATTCTTTTATTGTATTTTATCAGACATGAATTATGTTTATGTTTGGCCATGGTGTTGGCCTGTTCATCACCTCCAGAGGTGCAGGACTGGAGGATGCAGGCAGTGGATTGTCATGGGAAGAACTTGGATCTGGAGTCTGAGACTACTGGGTTTGAATCCTACCCTGCCGCTTTCTGGTGGTGTGTGACCTTTGGCAAGTCGCTTAACCTCTCTGAGTCCCAGTTTTTGCTGCTGCTGCTGCTGTTAAGTCATTTCAGTCGTGTCCAACTCTGTGCGACCCCATAGACGGCAGCCCACCAGGCTCCCCCATCCCTGGGGTTCTCCAGGCAAGAACACTGGAGTGGGTTGTCATTTCCTTCTCCAATGCATGAAAGTGAAAAGTGAAAGTAAAGTTGCTCAGTCATGTCCGACCCTCAGCGACCCCATGGACTGCAGCCTTCCAGGCTCCTCCGTCCATGGGATTTTCCAGGCAAGAGTACTGGAGTCGGGTGGCATTGCCTTCTCCGGTCCCAGTTTCTACTGGGGGTTTTAAGTGGGGGTTTTAGCAGAATCTTTGCAGTTGTGCTATGAGGATTAGAAACTATATGTATACAGCATGCAGCTCAGAGAAGGTGCATAATAACTCTACACATGAAGAATTAAACCCTGGCTTATCACAGGAGCTGGAGGCTGAGGGGTCTCACCATATGCTTCACAGCACTGCTCCAGGTGGCTCAGCTGCTGCACAGAGGGCCCTGCCTGCTGAAGGAGGCCGCTTGGTCTGGGCCACCTGGGGAATTTCTTACCACAGGGTTTACTTGAATCTGTGTTGCCTTCAGGTCGGTAAATGTTTTTCCTCAGTACAAGTAGCATTTTGTGGGTGAATAGGGGCTGTGTGTCTGTCCTGGTTGCCCAGGAGGGTATTGAGCAGGAAAAAGAGAGTCTGGCTTGATTAGATTCTTTTGGGAATTATCCCCAAAGACTTCTGGATGGGCCATGTACTAGATGACTGGAAGAAACAGAAATACCCAGATTGGGGGGCAACAGGCAGAAGCATCTCTGGGGGTGTGTTACTGTCAGGAAGCAGTTCACTGAAATCTGCACCCAGCTCTGTGGCTTACAGCAATATACTTACAGTGGGAATGATATCTGTTCTATCCACTTTATAGAATCTCTATAGAATGTTTTTTAACTATAAAGTACAGTGCAAGGTTAACAGGATTGTTGTTTATGAACAGCACTTCTTTCCGCTGTGATCTGTGCCCTGTTGGTTCTCACTGCAGTAAGGTAGCTTTTGGTGAGCCGCTCAGCAGCCCCACTAGGGCATGTGCTCACTTGCTCACTTGGGCTTTGGGGAAGAGATGGCTCAGGGAGGGAAGGGCTGTGGGTTTCCAGCAGTGGCCACAAGAGAAACTGCCAGCCCTCTGAGGCGAGCCGACAGTAGCAGAGCTCACGGGTCACCACAAAAGTGAGCATGTGAGTCAGACAGGGTTTCGGAGCATGTTTCCCTGGTTCCTGAGCCTTTGTGACCATGAGGCGCTGTGCTTGGGCCCCGTGGTGGTCATGTGAGAGTCATGGCCCCCTTCCTACTCCAGGCTCGCGTGGTAGAGTCTGGGGAGGGGATTAGCGCTTCCCATGTGGAAACTCTTCTAACTGGAGATGATCTGCCATCATGTGGGCAGCCTGGTGGGGAAGGATGGAAAACCAGTTGCTGGAGGCAGGCTGTGGCTGCAGGAGAAGGGCAGGAAGGCCTGGAGGCTGACGCAGGAGGTGGCAGGATGAGGCTGGGGGTGTGCCTTGCTGATGGGAAGGGGGATTGTTATGCCTCCTTGGAGAGAAGTGTCTTGCCAGAGTGTGTTGGGNTTTTTTTTTATAATTGGGTTAGGTATGGGGGAAACTGTTCAGCTCCCTCTCTGACGGATCGCTGGCAGGAGGCCCCCCCGCCCCCGCCCCAGAAGGCCCTCTCCAGGCTGTGTTCACATGCACACATTTACCTGGTGGAGGCTGTGGTTTCTGTTTAAGTCCTGAAGGACGCTTAGTTACTGAATTCGCCTCTTTCCCCACCCCACCCCCCAAGTTGCTGGAAGTTGAGCCTCAGACAAATAAAACTATCTAACAGCTCAGACGATGTCGCCAAGAATCCAGCTCCTCTTCTCATCTCTGCTCTACTTTTTTTCTTTGAATACAGCTTTTTAAAATTAAAGTAAAACACACATGTAGAAAAATAGTCCTAAGAGCCCCGGCTCAGTGAGTTATCTCCTCCATTTAAAAATTCTGTTGTGTTAAAACAGACTTCCCTGGTGGGCCAGCGGTTAAGACTTCACATTTCCATCACAGGGAGAATGGGTTTCCCTGCTTGGGGTGGTTTCACATGCCACAGCGGTACGGACATTAATTAATTTTGTAAAATCTGCTGTATTGAAAAAATAGTGATTGCCCATTCAGAGTGGTGGCATTTATCTCAGAACATTTGGGAACAGCAGATGACGTTTATCTGATGTTTACTAGGTGTCAGTACCGTGCTAAGGGACCTTACATGGAGTACTTATCACATCCTCATAACAGCCTCGAGAGGTGAGACAAGGACCGTTATTCTCATCTTACAGATGAGAACAGTGAGGCCCCAGGGGGCAACTTGCTGACAGCTGCACACACTGAGGGGTTCACTTGTGTCAGCCGGGGGTGGTGTGGGAGTCAGTTCATAGGGCTGCCCTGCCGCGTGGTGGTCCGTGTCTCTCCTGTTGCCCGCATTTCAAAGCAGAGGACATGATGTCGCTGCCACCATGTATGTCTGTCCTTGCTCCCTGCTGCCANCAAAGAGTCGGACATGACTGAGCAACTGAACTGAACAGTCGTTTATTCACTTTCACTGTGTGCCAGTCTTGGGGCTAAGTGCCAGGTTCTAAAGTGAGGAAGACAGCCTTCAGCCTCAGGGAAGCGAGCGTACAGCGCCCGTCCCGCCTCGTCCCTGCAGCCGTGGAGGGAGGGGGTCCCCGTGCTCTCCACCCTCCCGGCGCGGAGTGTTTGCGCCTTTTTGTTTGTATCCATCCTGGTGTGTATGTCGCAGCATCGCTATATGGTTTTAATTTATTGTTCCCTGATAACCACTGGGACTGAGCACCTTATCATCTGTCTGTTGGCCATTTGGATTTCATCTCTTGTGAAGTGTCTGTTCATTTCCAAATCTGTTTTTAATCCTGACAGTTACACAAGTAAGGCAAAACCGGTAGCTCTCTTAGATCTGCAGTGCAGCCTGCAGGGTAGGGCCCCCAGGCCCAATCTCCGGCCTGCACCCCTGGTCTTGCTCCTTGGCGTAGCCCCCGCGGGCCTGCACCCAGCTCAGGGCAGCTGGGCAGCATCTTGGCAGGTGGCCAGTGCTTATGCCCTTTGGCCTGGCAGCGCCTTTTCTAGGAGCTGGTCTGACAGGTGCTCAGCGGGAGGGTGTTTATTCCTGTGCCGTTGTTGGAAGAGCAGGAGTTGGGAACCTTCGGTCAGGAGACTGTTTGACCGTGTTGTGGTTTGCCTTCCATCAGGACATTATTCACGCATTAACTGTGCTCATGTGGAAAAATGCCCACAGCATATTACCCAGGTAAAACAGCCAGTCACAAAACTACTTCAGCTCTGTATGACAGAGACAGGGAGTTATGAGGGATTTTCACCTTCTGTGTTATATATTTTTGCAGTGCTCAGATTTTTATAATGAGCTTGTCTTAGTTCTGTCACTGATAAAAGGAAAAAGGAGATGCTTGCTATTTCTATTAGTACCCCAAGAAACATCATAGCTATCCATTGAACTTCCTAATCCAGAGGGTAATATGAACACATTCTCATGTCATAAGACCTTATGGTATTGTGGCACTCCAGAAATTATTTTCCCTGTGTTTGAACATGAATAATCCTGTGTTACGTAAGAAAGAGGATCTTTTACTATGAAATTGTTGGAAAAAATAAAACATCAGGTTACTTCACGCTCTGCTAGGCTAGGATTATTTTTAGCCTTTGCCATGCTGCATGTTGGCAGAACATTGGCAGTGTTATCACATAACAGCCAGCGGGTGCTGTGGACTGAGCGTCTGCTGTGTATCAGGTCCTCTGCTAAACGCTTGACATGTGGGATCACGTTTAACCCTCACAGCAACCCGGGCAGGTGGGTCCTACGGTTATGCTGGCTCTACAGGCGAGGAGCCCTCAGCGCAGAGAGGCTGAGCGCGAGTTAAAATACCAGCTGCCTGACTCCAGAGCCCCCGTCCTGCCGGCCGTGCCCATGACCCGCTCACTCTCACGTGCGTCTTTGCCTGTGCAGTCACAGTCTGTACGATTCTAGATAAGCAGGCAGACCTCTTAAAAATGTGAAATCCTGACGTTTACAATGGTTCTTCCTAATGTCCTCGTGTACTTCTCCCCTCTGGTTGTCCTTTCAGCCCATCTGGGAACCGGGGGTATGGGTGCTTGGAGCACACGTGCGCCGCCTGGGCTTGTGTGTGGGACTAGCGGGGGTGCTGCCCAGCTCTGTGCCCTGCGCCCATGTGGTTTGTGGGGGAGGGGGAGCCGCCACCATGTCTCTCAGGGTTGGCTGCATGATCTTGGAGCCGCCTCAGAGTGTCATCCACACTGACCCTGACTTTGTGGTCCTGGGTGGACCTCGCATGGTGCAGATTAGACCTTGTGTGGTCCTGTGTGGTTGCTATGTAGACTCCCCCATCCAAGGCGGACTTAAGCCCTGACAGGGACGCTGCTAAGTTGGGATCCCAGCTGCTTCAGATGACGTCTGAAAGGCCACTGGGCAAGTGTATTTGTCAGCAGCAAGGAGAGACGCCGTTCAGCATGGCTGAGGGGCACATTGAAAGTTCAAAGATGATACAGTGACACCTGGCAGACTGCTTGGAAGAAGCTGGTTTGGCTCTGGTGTGCTTTTGGTTTGGGTTGAGATGTGATTCCGGGAACAGGCTGCGTGCCTCTCCTTCAGCCTCCCTCTGGATGGAGAAGGGCATCTGTCTCGCAGCCTGCCTGCAGCTCAGGGCAGCCTCTCAGGGCAGCGCTGCTCTCGGTCACATCACGCCGTCTCTGCAGAAACTGACTGTGAGATCATGTAAGCGTTCTTCCCCTGGAAGAAATGACTCGCAGGTTGGTCACTGGGAGTTCTTGACCCTCCTTGGTGTAAATGCCGTACCGAGCAGTGGTTGGGCTTCCCCAGTGGCTCAGCAGTCAAGAACCTGCCTGCAATGCAGGAGAGGCAGGTTTGATCCCTGGGTCAGGAAGATCCCCTGGAGGAGGGAATGGCAACCCCCTCCTTGGGATTTTCTTGCCGGGAGAATCCCATGGAGAGGAGCCTGGCGGGCTACAGTCCACAGGGTCGCAAGAGTCGGACACGACCAAGCACACGCGTACACGAGCAGTGGCTGAGGGTTTGCTTTCTTAAGTTCTGTCCGTGACCTTCGAGGTTGTTCCAGCAAATCTGATAGACCTCAGTAAGACACTGCAGCTACGGCGCCTCCCCGTGCAGGGGGGCGTTCGTTTCCTTGGTGAGGTGTGGCCTTGTCACAAGGTGTGCAGGTCTGGCAAGCCCAGGTCCTGGTAGGTGTGGCGCTGCGGGGGGCGGGGGCGCTTGGCTGTGCTTGTGGGGCCACAGAGAGGCCCAGACCCCCAGGAGGTCACTTGGCCGCAGCCCTCGGATGAGGTGTGGTGTGTACTCTAGTCCAGAGGCTCTTGTCACAGAGGCTCTCGCGTGTGTTCCAGGAGGCATGTACAAGAAAGGTCAGAGCAGTGCTGTTTATAGAAGCAAACACACCAGAAATGACCCAGCGTTCACTGACAGGAGAGTGGATCAACAAAAGCGACATGACAGGAGTGAAACTGCACAGGACTGAAAGTGAGAGCGCTTCTGTACACGCCACCCGGTTAGATGCCAGACCTGCCGCGGAGTGAGAAAGCAGAGCAGAGGAGTGTTCACAGTATAGTATCACTTAAGTTAGCTTCACAAACCTACTCATTCAACTCTACGTACAGATCTAAACCAGCATAAAAAGTAAGGCGTGATGAGCACACAATTCAGGATCACAGCTCCCCGTCGTCGGGCAGGAAGAGACCATCACGACAGGCATGTGGAGGGTGGTGGGGTTGCCAGCATTCTGCTTCTTGAGCCCCGCTGTCCGGTGGCTGTTTCTCTACATTCCAATAAAAACTCAGTTTCTTGGTTACACGAGGCACATTCCAAGTGCTTGGTAACCTCAGGTGGCTGTCATGTTGGACGGTGTGGACAGGGAACATGTCCGTCATTGCCGGAAGTTCCATTTGGTGGGTGAGGTCACTGGATGCATAGATTTCATTCCTTCTCTGTAAGTTGTAGAGACTCATGTATGAAATCTTTCAAAATTCTGTTTTAAATTCAGTGCTAGAAAGTCTCTAAGCACACACATTTACCAAACCCGAAATGTAACTTCCCGAGTGACAAGTGGAAGGGTGGCCAGTGGCGCCACCTGAGGCTCTGCAGTCGTGTGGCCATCTCTTTGGTACTGCCCCAACCCGAAATGAGTGACACACACGGGACGTGAGAAGGTCCAGAAGAGTGTGTGCAGGTGTGCACGCACGCACACGCCTGTGTGTAGCATGTTGGTAGGATTACCCTAACACAGCCGCCACCTCTGTGTGCCCCTTCTCTGCCATCACTGGTTGTCATGGTGCTTTATCTGCTCTCAGGTGCGTAGTTTGAGTGACCTTCCAAATCTCCTGAAACCTGTGCTAAAAGCTTTGTTGCTAAGCTGTTGTTTCAAGGAAGAGACAACAAGCAGCCTCCAAGTCGAAGCCTGTCCTAGTTTGTGCTGCCCTTGATTTCCAAACTTGAGGAGGTTGGCTGTCATGACAAAGAACCTGCTCTTTCCACTTGATTTATCGCATCTTGTGCTGGAGGTGGCTGTCTGCGGCTGTTAAGTCCTCCGCGGAGGGAGGTTTACTGGTAGACACGCACTTTCTTTATGTGCTGCTGTGGATTCCCAGCTGCCCTGGGACACCCAGAGCCTGTCGCCGTGTACTTCCTGGGCGGCTCCGGCTGCTCTCTGGCGAAGGTGTCCTTACCTGGCCGCTCGGTCATAATCGGGGCCTGGAGGGGCCTCCACACCCTGTTTGCCTATCCTGGTTCTGCCCTGGTCCTGATGGCAGAGAGTGAAACTGGCCATTCCTCAGCCCCATGCCTACCCATGTGTAATAGCTACGCAGGGCAGCGGACTGGAGGAGGCGGAAGCTGGCTTGCCCAGTCTGTGTCTCTGAAGATCTTTGACCACCAAAGAAACCACGCATCCTGCCTATACTTCCCCATTTGTGTCTGCTTCTCTTGCCCTGCTTTCAGTCTTACTCACCAGGGTAGAATTCACACCCTAGCATCTGACTTGGGAACCTGTCTGGAGAAAGATATGCTGTGACACTGGGGATGCTGAGGCCAGCGTTCTAAGGAGCAGGTGGGGGCAGCAAGGAGAGCAGCCTGGAAGAGGGGCAGAGACCAGTGGGCTCCAGCCGGGTTGAGACTTCCGCTCAGCACTAAAGGGAGAAGAGGGGCGTGTGTGAGGCCCGCCATTGCCCGGGACCCTGAGTCACATGTTCAGTGCTGCAGAGTGTCCCAGTCCCACCTGCAGCCGGTCCACATCACACAGTTAGGTTAAGCTCCCGGCACTGAGAAGGTGCCATGTGCCCCGCGCGTGAACGAGCACCTTCCTGTGTCACTACAGCCAGCATCTCATTTAACATGCGCCACATCAGACGCCTCAGGCAGAACAATGTTATCAGACAAAACTGGAGACTTCAGAGGTGCTGCTTAAGTGACTGAACTGAACTGAACTGATGCTGGGAAAGATTGAGGGTGGGAGGAGAAGGGGACGACAGAGAATGAGATGGTCGGATGGCATCACTGACTCAATGGACATGAATTTGAGCAAGCTCTTGGATTTGGTGATGGAAGCCTGGGGTGCTGCAGGTTGCAAAGGGTCGAACATGACTGAGCAACTGAACTGAACTGAACCACATGAAATGCACTGAAGAGAAATAGTACCATGAGAGTACCAAAAATGTATATCTAATGTAGAAGAGCTAAGAGAAGCTTCCTTGAGAGATCTGAAGAATGAATAGGGGTTCATCACACCAAGGCAGGGGTAAATGATAGGAATGGTGGGGAAAGTGTTGCTGAAAGAAACTTTGTACATGCAGGCTCTGGTGGGAAGAAGGTTGGTATTTCTGATGAAGTAAAATAAAGCCAGTATATTAATTAAGGTAGGTCAAGCTATAAATGGCAGAAAACTCAAAATATATGTTGGTTTGAATAAGAGAAAAGCTACATGTATTTCATATTTTAAAAAAAGCAGTCCAGAGCTGAAGCAACAGCGCCATGTTCATCAGTGACCCAGGCAACATCTGTCTTAATGCTTTGTTAGACTCACCATGTTGCTACCATCTTATGGGCCAGGATGGCTGTTTTAGCTCTGTCCATCACAGTCTGTATTCCAGCTAGCAGGAAGGAGGAGCGGGCAGAAGAACACAACTCCCTCCTTTCTTAAGAAACTTCTGAGAAATTGTACATATCACCTCAGGCTATATCTAGCCAGAATTTCATCACATGGCCATACATTAGCATTAGCTAGCACTTCCAGTATAATGTTGAAAATGAGTGGTGAGAGGGAATGTTCTTGTCTTGTTGATCTTAGTGAGAAAGCTTTTAATTTCTCACCATTAAGTACAATGTTGTGAGATCTTTTGGTACAGGTTCTTTATCCGGTTAAGGAAGTTCCCATCTATTCCTACTTTGCTGAAAGTCCTTATCATGAATGACTGTTAGATTTTGTAAAATGCTTTTTCTGCTTTTATTGATATGATCATGTGATTTTTCTCCTCATTTTTCTTTTTTAGCTAGTTGGTGAGATGGATATATTAATTGCTTTTCAAATGTTGCATACCTGGGATAAATCCCACTTGATTGTGATGTATAATCCCTTGTATCCATTGCTGGATTTGATTTGCTAGTATTTTTTTGAGAATTTTTGCACCTGTGTTCACGAGAGGTACAGGTCTGTAGTTTTCTTTTCTTGCAAGGTCTTTGTCTGGCTTTGGTATTAGGGTAATGAGTTAGAAAGTATTCCCTCTGCTGCTGTCTTCTGAAAGAGATTATAGAGAATTGGTGTAATTTCTTAAATGTTTGGTAGAATTCACCAATGAGCCCATGTGGGCCCAATGTGTTTTAATGAAAACTTTCACTTTACAGAGATACTAACTTGGGAGGCAGGTGTGAATTTGAGGCCTCGAGTGACTGGAGCAGGCTTAGAAGTGTCACTTAAACATTCCTTTTCTTTAAAATGGTGATGATACCACTTGCTTATGGTAGTATTGGAATGATATACAGCACCTAGCACTGTCCAGCCTATAGTGAGCAATTACTGGGAGCTACTTATCTGTTTACTGATTACTTACTTACTAACTAGACCAGACTGACATTGTGTGTTGAACTGTTGAAGACACCATTTTTTACATACCCTTGGAGGATGGGATAGATAGTTTCTGATTTTTCTTTTCTTTTATCTCTCTCTTTCACAATCTCTGTCTCCCTCCATCCCTCTCTTCCTTCCTTAAGGAAGGAAGGATTAAAATATCCATATTAATCGTTGTTGTTCAGTTGCTAAGTCATGCCAACTCTTTGCAATCCCATGGACCGCAGCACGCCAGGCTTCCCTGTCCTACAGTCTCCTGGAGTTTGCTCAAACTCATGTCCATTGAGTTGGTGATACCATCCAACCATCTCATCCTCTGTCGTCCCCTTCTCTTGCACTCAGTCTTTCCCAGCATCAGAGTCTTTTCCAATGAAAAATATATTAATCGTATGTTGTAGTTATTTTTCCTTTTTAAACTTGGAGGAAAAAAAAGTCATTAAAGCACTTGAGTAACCAACACAACTTGAGTATGTCTGGTGGTCAGGGATACTGTATACTGAGTGTATTTAACTGTTGGCCCCAGTGGGTCTATGTAAAGTGCAGCAATCCCATCTGTTGATCAGAGTGTGCCCTGTGCATTGCTTTCTCTCTTCTCTGACCTTGGACTGACTTGGATAACTCATGACTGGAGCTGCAGCCTATGTAGTGTGGGTGTGCCTTGTTTTGGACTCTGTTAGGGCAGGGAACAGACACTCTTAAGGTGAAGCATACTCATCTTCAGTGCAGAAAGTTAGCTGTTCAGTCATGTCTGACTCTTTGCTGACCCCATGAACTGTAGCCCGCTAGGCTCCTCTGTCTATGGGATTCTCCGGGCAGGAATACTGGAGTGGGTAACTATTCCCTTCTCCAGGGTATCTTCCTAACCCAGGGTTCAAACCTGGGTCTCCCCTATTTCAGGCAGATTCTTTACCATTCCCACCGGGGAAGCCTGGTGCTGGGGGCATTCCTCTTCTGATTCCCTTCCTCTCTGGGCAAGACCTTATCCTTTCATTTGTTGCCAGTGAGTTTTTTTGTGTGGAGATGAGCAGTGTGGTGACTGAAGGAAGAGCTTAATGGGTGACGGTGGTGTGTAAGGAGGAGGGTGGTAAGGAGAAGGGCTAATCAAGCAGCCTGCAAGCCTTTTGCAGATGTGCTCTCGGTGGAATTGCAGCCCAGTCAGAGCTTTGCGCATACATACAAAAGTGGAACCGAGAAGTATTTTCATTTGTACTTCATTTGTGATAATGGCACGTCCACGGCAGGAGGCTGTGAAATCAGTTCGAAAGGGTAGCAAGTATGGGTAGCAATAGCTGCTGCCAGTCCCCAGGGTTAAGTAGCAGTAGAAGACTTTCTGGCNTGATAAGCCAAGCACTAGTACACACAGTGACACGCTGTAATAGAGGTGCTATGTCATTTATCTGGAAGAGTTTTTTGGGGTTTTTTTTAGCACTAAATTGCTGAGAAAATTGAAAGGGAGTGTATTTTTTTATTTTTTAAATACACGTACTTCTTTTTCCATTGCATAGAATCATGTTCTCCCTAATTGTCAGCCATGTTCAAGTATTTTCTATAAATTTCTGACATTAGCCAAAGAAGGAGTGGTTTTTGTGGGGTATTTTTTCTTTGGTCGATTTGTTCATTTGTTGAATTAATGTTTCCCGAGCATCTTCTCTGGGCTACGTACAGTGCTAGCGCTGGAGACGCAGGCTTGAGCAGGGCAGGTACAGTCTTCAGTGAGTGTGTTCTTGTTAGGAGATAAACACATAAATAATATGGTTTCAAACCCTGAAAAGTGCTGTGGTAAATAAAAGAATGCTGCTCGTTGTTTTTGTTTTTTTTTTTTCCAACAGCTTCATTGAGATAGAATTCACATATCTGACTTCATGACTCCTTTAAAGTGTAGAATTCAAAGTTTTTTTTTAATAGTAATTCACTGGGTTGTGTAACGATCACCAGATTCTAATTTTAGAACACTTCTCCCCCACCAAAAGAAACCTCTTAGTCACCAGCAGCCACTCTCCATCCCTCTCCGCTCCCTTTAGTCTTAGGCAACCTCTCATCTATTAATACTTTCTGTCTCTAGAGATTTGCCAGTTCTGGACATTGCAGATAAAAGGAATTATACAATATGTGGTCTTTCGTGACTGGCTTCTTTCACTTAGCATCATGTTTCTGAGATTCATCCATGGTGTAGCATATCAATACGTCACTTAAATGTAGTTTTAGGCCTGTGTGTCTTATTTGTTTGATGATTGTGAATGGACGCATCTTACATTTGTTTGGAATGTTCCTTGCTATTGTGTAGATATAGAATTGATTCTTGTCTGTGACCTTGTTTATGATGTATATCATCTTGTATCCTGTGAGCCTACTAAATTTGTTTGTTAGTACTAGTTTCTTAGTGGATTGCTTTGGATTTTTTCATATACAAAATTATGTCATCTACAGATAGTTTTATCTTTCCAATCTGGATGGCTTGTGTTGGAGTACAAAATTGAGTAACAGGGATCAAAACGGACAACCTTGTCTTGTTCCTGATTTTGTTGAGAAACCAAGTTGTCTTTCACTATGTCCCTGAGGGGTTTGAACACCTTAGTTCTATTTCAGTCTCCACTGACGGCTCTGAGGCCTGACGCATGTCACTTGTTGCAGTTCCCTAACCAGACAATGAGAAGGTCCACTCAAAAGGTCCTTCATTCCCAGTTCTCACGTCCAGCCCTTCTGCGGTTCCAACGTGGTGTCCTTTCATCTTAGCCAGTTCCCTTGGATGTTGGTTAGATCATCAGATGAACTCTACAGGGACTCATGGAAGTATTTGCTTGTTCGTTTTCCACACCCATTTTGACCGCTTTCACTCTAACTTTAGAAGGAAATTGCAAAAGTTGAAAGGTACAAGCAAAAGAGTTTGAATGGATCCATGTTTCCTTTTCTTTGTAACCTCAAACAGTGAAAGGGAAAGGTTTGCCTGAGGACAACAGAAAGGTTGATGAAAGGCTCATTTCCACAGAAGGTGAATGAGCCACGGCTTCTTCCCACTCTGCCTCTAAAAGTCCGTACCTCTTCTGTTTTCAGACTCTCAGCGTTCTCATCTCTCCTCCTTCACCATGAAGCTGAAGGACAAATTCCACTCGCCCAAAATCAAGAGGACGCCATCAAAGAAGGGAAAACCAGCTGAGGTGTCTGTGAAGATTTCAGAGAAGCCCATGAACAAAGTAAGCTGGCTCCAGGTGTTTCTCCTGGCCTTCACCTGTTTGAGCAATGTGTTTGTGCTGTTTCTGAGTTCATGCCCTGGGGACTAAGCTTTCAGTACAGAGCACCTTTCCTGTAGCGCTCCACGGTTCCAGCTGGGGCCTTCCATGTCCTTGTGAAATAGAAACCTTTAGGATGGGTGAGAGTTTCTCCCATTAATAAGAGTCCAGATCGGTTGGCTAGAACAGTTCTTTTCCAGATGTCATCCTCTGGGCATTTAACACAGCTCAGAACATCACATTCACACCCCAGGATGCAGCGTCCATGCCCCTAGAGAGGCCCATGTTGCCCCCGACACACACACGTAGATTTGTGATGTCCAGAACATCCATCATTTGGTTCCAGGGTCCACGCTCTGAAACTTGCTAAACCCTTGAAACCCAGCTGAAGATGCCCTCAAACACCAGGAACTTCAACAGGGCCAGTCAAGCCAGATGTGTTGCAACAGCTGTTGATTTTCATCAACCCCTTCCCTTCAGCTTAAAACGGCCATTTCAAGCTCTGTAGGAATCCAGGTTTCCTCTCTTCCAGGAGGCAACAGACAGATTTCTACCAGAGGGCTACCCTATCCCCTTGGATCTGGAGCAGCAGGCAGTAGAGTTTATGTCCACCAGTGCTGTGGCTTCCAGGTCTCAAAGGCAGAAGGTCAGTGTGATGCTAAGAACAATTGGGTTTGCCTTGCCTTCTACTGCAGAATCCTGGCCCATGGTTTTGGGGATGGAAAAAAAAAATTCTGTTGCAATATCGTTGTGTTCAGTTGGGTGGCAACTGTGGGCTTAATTGTTCAGGAAACAGTCCGAGGAGCCATGGATAAAAGTCAAAGCTTATCCAGGCCTTCGTGGTCTTTGGAGCAAAGCAAGCCCAGTGCTCCACAGTGAAAGCTTGGGGATTCGGGGATTGGTTTGGGTGTGCTGCTTGGGTCCAGCGGGTTCGGGGGGAATGGGTGAGTCTCATCTCTTAAGACCAGCTGCTAAGATGCTCTGGACAGTTGAGAAGAGGAAGGGTGTGTGAAGTGTAAGGCCTCTTTAAATGTCTCGCGAGACTCCTGAGCATGATGAGATAGCACAGAACCAGTGTCTCATAGCCAGGGATTCCTTTTGTCCTGCTAACATTTACCAAGCCTTTTCTTAACCCCATGCTCAGTGCTTTCACTTGTTCCCTTACTTAATTCTCAGTATAACCCTGGGAGGTGGAAACTTAAATTTTGCAGACAAGGAAACTAGGGCTATGGAGCAAAGCCATACAAAGAGCGGTGACCCAGAGATTGAAACACAGGCCACCAGACATCAAGTCGAAACTCTGATGATGTTATGTCTACTCTTCATGAAAATTTATTTTTTTAATACCTAAAAAACCTAATGCTAATCCCCACACATAACTGAACATAGAAACAAAATTAAACTCAGTGAGGTAAAATAAAGACAAGCCTGTCAGATAAGTAGATTCTCAATTCTTTAGTAACTGTCCACAGTGTAGTTTATAGAGCTGTTGTCACAGCTCAGCTGTCAATTTAACACCACTAGCAAACACTGCCCTGTCACATAAACACATAGTTGTTGGATTTTGCAGTGTACTTCTCTTGCTTTTGTGTTGACCAGCAGAATATCTTAAAATACTAGTTAAAAGTAGGGAAAATCAAGGTTTTCAGTCCAGAGTCTTTCACTGAATCATTTTTCCTGCCCCATCTGTTAACAAAAAGAAGCTAGAGAGCAAGAATGAAATGTACGTTGTTTACCAGACTGATCTAAATTCCAGATTGAAGAGAGGAATAAAGTGCAAGATTTGGTCTGTACCACAATTATTTTTTTTTTAATTACCATCTGTTTAGCAACCCCTTGGAGCCGGGTTTTGTATGGAACACCAAGAAGAGTGTCAGTTGTCATCTGACACTGTCCAGGGAGCCCGGAGCAAAATGACGCACTAAGCACTGTGTTTTGCTAGTGAACTCTGATAGGAAACTGTTCCAGCTGCTCACCTCTTGGCTTTTCCACCCCCCTTTCTTCTTCATTCCAAGAGAAATGATAGAGGAAACTTGACGTTCAAGTACCCTTTCCTTAGTGGGGGTTCCTGCAGACTCCAGGGCACAGCTGGCAATGTCTGGAGACAGTTTTGGTTGTCACAACCAGGAGACTGAAGCAGGTGCTCCTGGCGTCTGGTGGGTAGAGGCCAGGGATGCTGGTAGGCGTTGTGCAATGCACAGGACAGCACCTCCCCCACCCCCCACAACAAAGCATCATCTGTCCTAAAATGCCCATGCCGTGGCTGAGAAACTGTTCTCTAGGAAGGAGCTGTATAGATCCTCCCCCAAGGAAGAGCATCAGCCTGGTTCTTGGTCATCACCCTTTAAGAAGGGTGGAGTTTCCGTGCCCTGTCACCTGCATGATCCAGAGTGAGTTCAGACCCACATGGAGGCCCACAGTCAGGACTGGAGGTGTTGGGGGGTCTGCCTGCCAGGGTGTGAGCGTAGCTGACTCTGTAGGAGATATCTTACCATAGCCTGTCATCTGCTGTCATCCTTAACTATGACTTACTAACTCTCTTACAACTTGGTATTTCTGTGTATAGCCTCATTGTTCCCAGGATGTTACCTGGGAAGCTGCAGCTCAGGTAGACAGGAATAGATTCGGATTCACCCACAACTTACCGTGGGTCTCCCTGTGCTGGGCCCTGTCCTGAGTGGCATCACGCGCTATCTTCCTTCTCACCTTGACTGTACACACAAGCTTTCACTGTTCCTGGTATACAGAAAGTGTGGGCTCTGGGCCAAGGTTGCTTAATCAGAATCTGCTATTCCCTTAATTTTATGAAATGCTTCCACAAATATTCTCCCCGAGCACCCCCACAAGCCTCCTTAGCCCACCCAGAGCAGGCATTCGTCTTCCCATTTTGCACACGAGGAGCCTGAAGCCCAGTGGTGCCTTTGGATCACAGCCTCCCCCAGCACCGCTGGCCTCGGGTGGTTTCCAGGTCTGTCTGCGCCATGGTGGCCCCTAGCCCCCGATGCAGGAGGACCTGTGCAGGTGGACGCCCCTGCCTCTCCAAGGCCCTGGCCTCAGGTTCCTGGTCCCTGGGGTGCTTCTTCTGGGTGTCTCATTGTAAACTCTTGACTGCTGGCTGCGTTTTGTGAGAAGCCATAGTTTTAACAGCTGGAGGGCGGGGGGAGTGCACAGCAGTCAGAGGCCACTGAGTCAGGGAGTGGAATCTGGTGGAGCGTTAATGGATGAAACCTGACTCTGCAAGGTATCACGCCTCTGTTAGGAGCCCAGGGCAGCCCGGTTTGATCTCTCTGCAAATGACAGGAGAATTCTCTGTTGTGCAACGCCTGCCGCTTTGGAGGCCTCCCATCTTCAGGTCAGCCCCTTTCTCCCTAGCAAACCTGGGGACACATTTTCTTAAAACGTTTACAGCCTCCTCCCCCTGTTTCGTCATGCTGGCGCCTGAGGAGACCTGAGGTGCTGAGATGGCAATGTTGTGGCTGTCGTCCTCTTGCCCAACCAGCCAGTGTGGTTTTAGTCATGTTTGATGTCTGCACGGCGCCATGATTCCTTCAGACTGAGGTTCCTCTGAGCCCCGTGTAGGCCTAGGCAAAGCAGAGCGCTCTTGCCTTGAGCTAGAGAAGCAAGTGCCTGGCTCTTGGAAACGGACAGTAAATAAAGGTGTCAGTTGGTAAAAAGAGAAAAATAAAGTGAGGGCAGAGAGACCCATGCTGGGAATGGGAGCATGATAGCCTAGTGCTCTACAGAACACCTTTGGGAAAGGTGTTCTGAGAGGAGCTGAGAGGAGCTAAATCAAGTCTCTGAAAGTCATCCCACAAAGGAGCTAATGCCTTCTTAATTCCATTTATATGGTTTTTCTTTGATATTACCATGAAATCCACTATTTAAAATTTTAATTTAAAATGACATTCCTCATTATTTTAAAAGAACTAGTGTTCAGAATCCTAATCACTTTATTATGTATCACTTATGTATTTGTATAGTTTTAAATCTCCTTTTTAAAGAAATTATCTTCTTGTTCTTGGTGGGTTTTGTTTATGTAGTCTCTGGAGCTCAAAGAGCCCATAGGTGGGAGTTCTCCTCACTTGTACTACCCTTAGTTTGCCCTGGGCAAGTAACCGATTCTACGCGAATGGGTCACCCATTTTTGGATCTGTCTATCTTAGCAGTTACTCTTGGTTTCCCTTTCCCGCCAGCCAGCTGAGACCTGGGCTTTTGGCCTCAGGGTCAGTGTGAGGAGTGTGTTTACCCACTGACCGTGGACTCAAGGCACTCCACAGTCGAAGAGGAAAGACTTGGGTGTGGGGATGTGAATGCTGGGAGGTCCAGGGTTCTGTGTTTTTATTTTCTTCCTTGGTGAGCTTTCCTCGGGAGCAGAGATACTCTGGATGCTATTAGCAGTTGCGGCAGAAAACGGGCCTGTATTTCTGCTGTCTGTCCCGCTTCCTCACCTTTCACCCCAGGGCTTCCAGGTCCTTTGGGAGCGCCATCTCATCTCATTGAGAGGGCACTGCATCTGCAGGTCAAATGTGGGAATCTAACAAGGAGTCCTGGAGAATGGGCTTTGAGCACTAATGCCTCTGACCAATCTCATACAGCCCTCAGGACCTTGAAAGGCCTGGGGTTTCCCAGTTTGATTTCCTGGATAGACGTGCATAGTACTCAAGCATCCTACAGCCATCAGCAAATCAGTCCTCACTATACTTGCTGAGATTAGCGGTGATAGTTCCATGTAGTGGTGGAGGAGACCCTGGGCAAATCTGTCTCTGTCTAGGAAGGGACTTAGGAATACCTAAACTACTTTTCTCCATCCAGCCCCTTCTTCTGCCCCAAGTCTGGCCTCTGTATCCTGATTGCAGTCCTTAGGGAAACAATTTGACTTAGTTTCTGCAGCAAGAAGCCCTTTCCAGTGGCATCAATCTCAAAGTGGTCTACAGGAAATTTTATTTCTTTCTTTTAAAATCACTCCCTTTAATCTCTCTCCTCCCTCCTTATGCTTAACATTTCCTTTCAGAACCTGAGCTGGCTGGAGGAGAAAGAGAAGGAAGTTGTCAGTGCCTTGCGCTACTTTAAGACCATTGTGGACAAAATGGCTATTGATAAGAAGGTCCTGGAGATGCTCCCGGGGTCCGCCAGCAAGGTGCTGGAGGCCATCTTACCCCTGGTGCAGAGCGACCCTCGAATTCAGCACAGGTGAGTTGCTCTGGGCTGTGTTAGAGCCGTGGAGGCATAGTGGCACCTTGGTTTGGGGGCCATTCACACCCGACATTTCTACAAACAGCAAGGAGTGCCAGGAGGAAAAGGAACCCTCCAGCCCCTGCCCCCAGCCTTGCCCCATGGTCTCCGCCTGGTTTTTTCCCAAGGTTGAGGTCTTTGTTACTCATGAGGCCTCGACACTGAGTGAAGCTCACCACCACTGCTGGCGGGTAGCCACTGGGTAAGCCTATGGTTCTTTTTTCATACTAGCTGGCTCATTGGCAATCGTTTCATTGATTTGGACACATTTTCCCCAGTTCCCTGTGTTAACCATAGTTTATTGTGACACCAAATCCTGCCAGTATTTAGCTGCTTAGAGATCTTGACCGCTTACATCATTAAGCCAAAAGAGGTAGAGAGGAGTCCCAGTAGAGCATGGACTAGTGAAACGTTGAGTTGTATCAAGCCAGGTCCTCCCAGATGGCAGCTGGATTCATTGGAAGCCAGGTACAGGGATGGTGCCAGCTTTTGTTGGGTAATGCTTTTCTTTTTTTTTTTTTTTTTTGCTAGAGTTCATTTTCCTCTGAAAGGTTAGTCAGCGGCTTGCCTCTGTGTTTGTTGTTAACCACAGAAAGAAAAGCAATATTGAATGTAACCTTCAGTGAAGCCTTCTCACGAGAGGCTGTCAGATGCCTGCTGGCTTTGTTTTCCTTCCCTGGTGCCTGTCCAGGATAAACATCTCTCTGTTTCAGTTCCTCAGGATGGGTTAGTGTCCTTGTAGCCCCACGGGGCTAAGCGTTCATGAACCGGTTTCAGAACTTGGCAATGAAGGGCATAGTTTTCTTCTTTTGGGAGATAAAGCAAGCAGTATCTTCATTTCCAAGAAGCTACCTGCCCTGGGGTTTCTGCTGACCCCTGTCTTCTGGCTTCTGCTGTGGTCTTCTGGCTGGAAGCTCACTGGACCCAGTTGGTAGGGAAGGATACAGTGTTGATTTGCCCGGTTCTGTCTTCACTTTCCACAGCAGGCTGCTGTCATGTACCCAAGCCTCTGGGGCAGCCAGTAGCTTCGGTGCCTTGTTCAGAGGCCCATGGAGGCCTCTGTGAGACAAGTGCTGTGCCTTCCCAGTAGGTCCCCAGTGCCCGGCTTGTGGACAGGCCCGGTGCAGCTCTCCTTGGAGGGAATGTGCCTAACAGTAAGCTGGTTTCAGGCGCATAGACAGCTTTCTATGAAATGCTCTGATAGACTTCTCATGGGCTGGGCCCACCACGGGAGAGTTCAGATCTGGTTGAAAAGACCAACTCCCCCACTGTCTGACCAGGTGCCAATTTTATGGAGGGCAAGTTACAAGAGAGTCACTAAACTTCTGGGGAGGAGACGCTGGGGCCAGACCTGAAGTCCAGGCAAGTGCTGGATGGGCACCGGGGGCAGGAGAAGACGACCAGGGGAACCCAGGCAGCAGGCAGGTGTGTCCCAGGAGGGAAGAGACTCGCAGGCATGTGAGTGGAGTGTGACCGCACGGGCGCCGACTGCTGGAGCCCCGCGCCCGCCACCTCGTGTGCCCCCCTCTGGAGAGTCAGCATGGCCACCTCCGCCGAGTCCTGTGGGAGTGCTGGCCCCGCGCTGCTGCCTGGCCTCGCGACCCCAAGTATCGGCCAGCAGCTCTGCTGGGGAAGCTGCTTTCTAGACACGCAAGCTCTGGGAGACTTGATTAAGCGATATGACAGTGGTCTGGGGTGTGTTTCTGTCTGTGGGGAGGTTTTATAATTACTTAACATTTATAACCATTTCCTTAAGGGGAAAAGAGAAATGCCTGGGTGTGGCCGCAAGGAACAATGGTTTTTTCCCTTTCTTTTTTTCCTGGTAGTCCTTCGGTTAATACCATTTAAAGGATATTTTTCCTCCTGAAATTTTTCAAAAGCCAACTGATGATATTTTTATTGCTCTCCCTGACATGACTGAAAATGCTCCCTCAAATGTCTCTGCCAGCTTCCTTCCACAGTCTCATTCCTCCTGGCACACTTGGTGCTTACGTGTGTGTTAGTTTCTCAATCATGTCCAGTTCTTTGCAACCCTGTGGACTGTAGCCCGCCAGGCTCCTCTGTCCATGGGATTCTCCAGGCGAGAATACTGGAGTGGGTTTCCATGTCCTCCTCCAGGGATCTTCCTGACCCAGGTATCGGACCTGCGTTTCCTGCATTGGCAAGTGTATTCTTGACTGCTGAGCGCCCCCACCCCCTCCCCGGGAAGCCCGTTTGTTGACTGGGAGAGTGTAATCCTGCCTGCTCTGTGGGTGGGGTTCTATCAGGCAGACTGTTGGCTACCCTTCTCCCCTGTTCCCAGGGCAGTGGTGATGAGCCTATGAACAAGCAGCTGGCTGCTTCTTGGGGACAATGAAAGGAGGTGTGAGAGCAGGATCCCTGCTTGCCCTCCATGTAGATGGCTTTGCTCTGCTTTGGAAGCAGATGAACTGGTCCTCTGGACATTTTTATGGTACAGCACCCTCCTTCCTTTTTTAATGTCCTTCTTGTTACATTTAGACACAGGACTATTCTTCCTCCAAGCTAACGATGTAAAGGGCGGACCCAATTACCCATATTTTTAGGTACTCTCAGGAAAATGTTAACATCCAGTGCAGGTAGGAATTGAGCATCACATAAAAGTGACCCCGCCCACCTCTTTCCTCTAATTATCGCCAGGTGCTGTGGTGGCATCCGCTTAGGTGGGGGTGGGAGGCCAGTCTTTGTTTAAAAAGGCCTCATCTGGCCTTGCCTGGGAGGAAAGGCAGACTGCTAGGAGCACCTTCCCTTTCAAGACCACATCACCTATGATCCAGCCCCCAGGAAAGTTTAAAAGTTTTCTTTTATTCTCCTAGTCATCCTTCCTAAGAGAATAGGTGTGACATTGAATACTCTGCATTTATATCATCCTCTAAAGCAGCCAAACCCTGGCTTTCTTGTAGCTGCTTTTTCACATTTTTCTTTTTTTAATGGGACTTGAGTTTGCTTTCAGTCTTTCTGACTCTGCTTTTCCCCTTGTTGGAACACGCACGGGGTAGAGTGAAAGGCAAAATAGGAGACCAGTCTCCTGGAAATTCTCTTCCTCCTCATCTGATTCTGAAGAGCTTCTTATTCGAGCCTTTTTTGGTTCAGGTGTTGTTTTTTTTTTAAAAAATGGCTTTATTTTTAGAAGCTGTTTTAATCATCTTACAATATTATGTATTTTTCTTACAATTATATCTGTGGAGAAAAAGTGTACCTCTGGCTGCTAAATATCAGCTTCTTTTTTTTTACTGGAGGAGGTAGCCGTCCACAAACTTCTATACTCTTGCTCTTCTTCTGCTGTCATACATGATATTCAAAATAGAAAAATAATTCTTCCGTAAATCCTCGGGATAATTATCTTTAGTTATTTTAGAAATATGTGTAAGGTATAAAACATCTTCATTTTGGCCTCGACTCTACAATTGTTAGGGCCTCCGGAAGTACTTGCGGCTTGTTTTGTGTTGTTGTGAAGTTGATACCTCTCCCACCACCACAAGTCACCTTGCCTCTGACTTATCCTTCTTAAAATACCCTTCATTAGTGCATTCCTCTGACTTCTCAACCATGGTTTATTGCAGGGGATGACAAAGCCAAGCCAATGTTAGGAGGAATTCTAGTAATTTTCAGGTCTCTTTGAACTCATATTTAAAGGTTATTCCTTGAGACTTCCCTTGTTGGAAATGGTGTTCCAGTAGTTAAGACTTCACTCTTCTACTGCAGGGTCACAGGTTCGATCCCTGGTCTTGGAACAAAGATACAAAAAATTTTTTTTAATCAAAGTAAAAGCTGTTCTCTAAAAGATCCTGCCTGCTAAAATCCCACAAACCTGTTGGCTCCTCGTGACACATATGGGTTTTTACTTTCTTAACACCAAAAATGTTTTGTATTAGCGTATACCTAATTATTTGTGATGGTTTCAGGTGAACAAGGAAAGGCCTCAGCCATACATATACATGTATGCATTCTTCCCCAAACACCCCTCCCATCCAGGCTGAAGCTTAGGTTCTCAGTGTGTCATTACAGAAAGAATTCAGTGAGAGACAAAGTGATAGGTGAAAAGTGAAGTTGCTCAGTCGTGTCCGACTCTTTGTGATCCCATGGACTGTAGGCTACCAGGCTCCTCCATCCATGGAATTTTCAGGCAAGAGTACAGGAGTGGATTGCCATTTCCTTCTCCAGGGATTCTTCCCAACCAGGGATCAACCCAGGTCTCCCACATTACAGGCAGATACCTTACCATCTGAGCCACCAGGGAAGTCCAAGGGATAGGTAAGAAGTGGATTTATTTAGAGAGAAACACACTCCATAGAGTACGGGCCATCTCGGAAGGGGAGAGCAGCCTGTGAGTTTTTATCTAATTCAGAATAAGAAATGTACAACACTCTGACCTACTCGGAGGAGAGGAAGGTGGACCATTCCTTGAGAGATATTATCAGAATCTTGTGGAGGATGTGCAGTTTGAAAAAGCACATAAACTCTTGTTGTGGAATTTATATACGTTATAGTTGAGAAATGAAAAAAAAGCTTAGACCAGAATATAAAGCTCCACAAAATCTTCATTGGATATAAGGAAATAGGTTCAGGGAGGAAAAGTGTGTTTATTAAAAGGAGGTGCAGATTTCACAGAAAGGACTGAGAAACTAGGTCTGTGCTAAACAGAAGACTTAAAGCGATGGCCGTGCCGTGGAGTTTTCATATTCTCTTGAAAATCTCCTCCTGCCTCCAGCTCAGCCCTCTCCTCCTGCTACAGCCGAGTGTACCAAAGTCTCGCCAACCTCATCCGTTGGTCTGACCAGGTGATGCTGGAAGGCGTGAACTCAGAAGATAAAGAGATGGTGACAACTGTGAAGGGGGTCATCAAGGCCGTGCTGGATGGAGTGAAGGTATGTGCGGGTTCCCGGTGGTCCTCAGCAGGGACTTGGAGCTGCCTCACTGCCGGCTGTTGGTCTCACAAGAGTGTGTTCCTAAACTCCTGAACGTGGGAGTGAACGAGTTCCAGCGTCTCTGCTGTTGGGTGCCGCTCTGTCTCACAGCTGTTTCTGTCTCTCGGGTACACACGCTCTTACAGCCGTGTCACCTTTGGCGGACTGGGCCCATGGTTAGAAAAGCTGCCAGAGGCAGTCAACCTTTCCTGGGCCTTGTGTTAAATCTGCACTGAGTCTTTATACTACAGCTCTGGTTGTGCACACCTGCCAGCTCGACAAAGGCCAGTGGAAGCTGTTTTCGCGTTGACTCTTAGCAAAACTCCCAGCATGTCTACCACTGCCTTTTCATATTCTAAGAACTTCTCAGTAGAAAAGCAGGATTGAGATGAGTTAGAAGTAAAACTGAAATCTGTGTTGTAGTTTGTGAATTTACTTCCCAGGGAAGTCAGAAATGGCATAATAGAAAATTATGAATCATTGTTAAGGTGGGACACAAAGTCCTTCTAAGGAAGGTTCTATGGTTCTGGAATTGGGGTCCAAGGGACAAACCCTAATTGAGAAAATAAGTCCCAGTGAATAAGGAGCAAGGCAGAATCTAGGGCAGGAACCAGGTGGGAGCCTGCAGGTCAGGACGAGGGCTGTGAGCGGTGAGCAGGTACGGACCCTGCTGTTAGACAGGGCTGTGTGATATCATGGAAGGAGGGCTAGGCTGGAGCCCAGTTAGATTTCACACCCGTGTTCAACTCAACTTACCAGTCTGTGAACTGGAGCAATTTCCTCAAGTGTGCTGAACCTTAGTTAACTCATCTATAAAACACATGTAGTTATGGCACCCGATATCATGGGGCTGTAGGAAGGATTAAATTAGTTAATGCATGTAAAGCTTTTAGAACTATGTCTGGCATATGAAGCACTCAGATCTTTGCTGCTGTTTATTATTAATTATGTGGTGCTAGAGGTGCGCTTTGCAAATAGACCTCTTGGCTTGAAAAACTGTACTTCTCCTCTCTAGACCCTCCTGTCCAAAATGGCAGCCGGGGTACTTACCCTAGGTCCAAAGACTTCCTTCCCCATTCAGCCATGCTACTAGACTCCTAAAAGCTGCCTCCTTGGACAGGTATTCCCCAGAAGCTCTGGAGAGTAGAGTAAGGACCCCCTGGTGGGTAGAAATTACAAACGGAAGGCTGAGAAAGTGTCGCTTAGCATTCCACCTGCTCTGGAATGAACTGTGTGGACTGGGCTGATCTGGGTGGCTCCCTGCTCTGTGTGAGGGGGCTTCCTGGAGCTCACTCAGAGGCGGGCGGGACTGGACACCATCACAGCATCCTTTCAGAGGTCCCAGTCTCTTCATCCCCAGAGCAGTTACGCCCTAGACCACCAGCTTTGGCCATGAAACCTACGGAGGCAGCCTGCGGTCGCTGCTGTGTAGGGCCTGGTGTCGCTTTCCAGACGTGGCAGCTGGTCACACATTCTCCCATGCGAGCCTCCTGGTCACTCTCTGAGGTCGGCCGGACAAGTGAGACGTGACCGGGGCCATGATTCACCATCAGGGTGTGTGCACCTCTGCCTCGCCTCGCCTCTTCCTGTTCAGGCTTCTGGAAATGCTGTTACTGACAAGTGTTATTTCTCAGGTGACACTGTTAAAGTTTCCTTCTACTGCATGATTACAATGATATGTGTATAACCAGTCAGAACGTCACAAATAGAAGAGTTTCCGGGCATGAAGCTTTGTGACATTCCCAAGTGGATTTTCTTTATGGGATCACGAACACGCCACTGTCAGTTGAAGAGCTGTCTAAAAGAAAATTTATCAGGTTTTTTCAGATTGACCAGGATAAGAGACAGGGAGGGAGCAAGAAAGAGACACCTGTTGATTATGAACCTGTCAGTGTCTAAACTTTTCCACAGTTGTCCCTAAAATATTTTAAGCAGAACAGAGATTCTCTCAGTGAGGAGCTCAGAAAATTTAGATTTGTTTCTTTTATTCAAGAAGCCATTAGTGAGAATCTCCTGTGTGCTGGGCAATGTGGTAGAATTAGGAAGATAGTGATGAAACTGGCAGTCCCTGACCTGATGGAGCTTACAGTCTAAAGGTGGAAAGGGCAACAGCCAAAGACCTGCAATTGTATAATTAATTACAGTAGGACTGGGGCTATAGAGGAGAACGGGCATGAGGTCTTACTTGGGTCTTGGGGACCTTCATTTTTCAGGGTGATCAGAGATGCTTCCCCAGGGATGCTCCCACAGGCAGCCTGAAGCCTATAGGCTGAGCAGGAGCTGGCCTACGTCACTAAGGGATGTCTGTGGTTGGAGTCAGTCAAGACAGCAGGGACAATCTGGAACCTGTGGTGCTGGCATTTGTTGTTAAGGTCTAAGTTGTCAGAACACTGACAATTGACTCCCCACTTAACTCAAAGGCCCGCTCTCCCCATTTGCTGTAGGAACCACCTCCAGCCCAGGACTTGGCTGTTGGAGGACTGAGTTTCTCGAGGTCAAACAGATATGCAAGTCTGTCCTTTCAAAACCAAGACCCCAGCTCTTCCTCGTTTCGCCTTTCCAACATTCCTTCTCCTCGCAGGTGTACAGCTTCTTACCCGTCTCTCTGGACTCTGCTTTACCTCTTTTCAGATCCTCTTAGATCTCCCTGCTGAGCCCTCCAGCTTCTTCTCCAACAGCATGCACACACACACGCACACATTTAGTTTTTTGATTGAGGGAAAGAAAAAAGCCTTCTTCTTGCACTGACCTGGGGGGAAAACTTTGGAATACCCACAATTCTGGTGACCTTTGACAGTTACCAGCCAAAACTGTGCTTGTGTACCAGACTCACCTTGAATAAGGTGAATATGTTGAAGGAAATATTTTCCTGACTGTATGAGCTAGGGGTAGATTTGGCTACAAATAAATCCAGAATAATCCTGGCTTCAAGAGGTAGAACTTTATTTCTCCTTCCTGTGTAAGAAGCCTAGCGATAGGCACTCCGAGGCCAGCGTGGCATTTTCGCAGACTGGCCAGGATGTGGTCTCCTGTCCTGCCCTCTCACCATAGTAACACGCGGGTTCCACTTCCTGGTGCAGAATGGCTGTTCGATCTCCATCAGTTACAACTACCAGCAAGGAGGAAAAAAGGATAGCAGTTGTGCCTTCCCCGTTTGCTGGTGCTTACTCCAAGGCCTCACAGACTCTCACCTTTTACTGGCCAGAACTTAGTCACATGCGCGAGTGACATTCTATTAATGAAGAAGAGCAGATTCTGTGGGGCACCTGGCTGTCTCTGCCACACTGACATTTAAGATCAGCCATCCCTTCTATTCCCTGTTCAGCCTATCCTAAAATTTTTTATTAAGACAAAGTTTAGACATTTGCAAAAAGAGAACAGTGTAATGAAGCCTCATCATAGAGCTTCCACGGTTGCCCCGTCTTGTTCCTTCCAGACCTCTTCCTGCTCCTCTGGTTTATTTGGAAGCGAATTTGAGACTCCCTAACATCCGTTCATCTGTAAATGCCTTGACACGTAGCTTCAGGGCAAGGCACGCTTTCTGCGAAGGGCCAGAGAGGTGCTTTAGGTTTCTGTGGCTACGGCTGGTCTCTGCTGCATGTTGGCCTGTTGCATAGTCTTTGTTTTTTGTTTTAATTTCATTTTTTTAAAGAAAGCATTTTTACCTTGGGCGCCTTACAGAAGTGTCGGGGGAGTGTGTAATTTCCTCGGTTCTGTCTCATCACAACAAAAATGTGAAGCAGTGGACATGAAAGCCCTCAGCACATCATAGCTCTCAGACAGTGTTACAGCTCAGTTTTATTTAGAAAATAAAGGAAAATACATCCTTGAGGAGTGATGGCATGCGGACCCAAAAGACGCCAAGAGAAAAGAGAGAAAAAGGGCGTGCCTGCAGAGGAGGAAGACCACCCCTGCTCCTGCCCTTTGGCTCTTCTGTGTTTTCCCTCCCCCCGGCCTGCCCTGTGTAAACTGGGCCAACCAGGAGCGCTGTTCTACCTGAGGTCCTCACTCCCGTCCTCAGACGGGCCTTCCTTTTTCCTACTTTCGTGGGCTTTTCCCTTCCTTGTCTTTTAGCCACCGCCGTTCTGGACTCCTTTGCCCTATGCTAACTACCTAACAGAAGCAAGCCCTTGGCTGGATTTGGCCTGCAGGGAGTAACTTGCTGTTTCTAAACAGTTTGTTTTTCAGTTTCATATCCAAATAAATTCCGCACACTGTTATTCATTAATAGGTGTCTAAAGTTCTCCCTTCTCTGTAGTTTTATCCTTGCAACTTGTGTGTGTGTGTTTGAGGAAGGGTTGTTTCTCCTGAGAGTCTCCCATTCTCTGGTTTTGCTGATTGCATCTTTACAGTATTATTTAACATGGTCCCCTGGAGAAGGGAATGGCTACCCCCTCCAGTGTTCTCGCCTGGAAAATCCCGTGGACAGGGGAGCCTGACGAGCCACAGCCCATAGGGTCGCAGAGTCAGACATGACTGGGCGACCAACACTTTCACTTTTCTTTCTGTCCCTTGAATTTCCTGGAAAACTAGGCTGAATCAGATTCAAATTTGTGTATTTAGAAAAATGTTTCTTGGGTGCTGCCCTGCACTTCCTTCTAGAGGCATCTGTCCCTTTTTGATGCTAATAGCCGTTGATGGTTATTGCTTAGATGGTTCATTCCTTGGGGTTGCTAAATGGCAGCGTTCTAATTCTTCCTGCCTTCCCTTCCTCATTCCTTAGCGGGAATACTTTGAGAGAGACCTCCGCTTGTCAGTCATGGTTACCCTGTGTTATGCTTCCCAGGGGAAGAGGCAGGATCAGCGCTCAGTTTCCTTCTTTCAGTCAGTTCAGTTCAGTCGCTCAGTCGTGTCCGACTCTTTGCGACCCCATGAATCGCAGCACGCCAGGCCTCCCTGTCCATCACCATCTCCCGGAGTTCACTCAGACTCACGTCCATCGAGTCCGTGATGCCATCCAGCCATCTCATCCTCGNCGCACAGAATCGGACACGACTGAAGCGACTTAGCAGCAGTTTCACCTTTCACTTCTAGAAACAGCTTACCTGGAAAGGCACCTCTGGTGGGTTGGCCGTGGCTTATACATCCAGAACAGTTAATTTAATCGTACCACAGTTAACTGCTGTCTCTGAAGGATTCGTGTTTGTGATTCCCTCTGCAGGTCCAGAGCCCGGTGCCCAGTGTGAACTGTCGCCCGTCAATGCCTCCCATCCGGTCCAGGCCTTGATGGAGAGCTTCACCGCCTTGTCGGGATGTGCCAGCAGGGGCACGGTGGGGCTGCCTCAGGAGGTGCATGTCCTGAATCTCCGTGCCGCCGACCAGGGGCCTGGCCAGCCGCAGAGAGAGGTAGGTGCGGTGCCAGCTTTCTACCCACTGCCCCTTGGAGTTTGTAAAGACACTTCTCTGGATGCGGAGTCCCTTCTTCCATTCTGGGTTTAATGAGGATGCTTGTGTATGAACATAAGTGGGGAGCGGGAGACAAAGTACTTGAGAGAGAGAGAAGGATTTCAATTAATCCAGAAGGATTGCTCTCTGCGCTGGGCAACTCTAGGACTTCTCTCCAGAGAGCTTTCTTGGCTTTTCATCTTTCCTGCCCACCCCCAGCCCCTATATTGGAAAGAATGTTTTTGAGAATTTTGCTTTTAAAACATGGTTGTGAAAACACAATGTTGCCACTTTTCTGTTATTGTAGAATCTCCTGTGGTGTCTTTCTTCTTTGCTTTGTCTTGTGAGCCTACTGCTCCTGCAGGATGTGTCAGGGGAAATGGAATTATATTAATTCGATTGTATTAATATTCACATGAAAGTCCTGGAGTGGGTAGCTCCTTATGTTAGCCAGGCATCTTCTCGAAGATGAAGAGGGTCTTGGTGGTGGTGATGATGACCCAAGTTCATAGTGACTCAGTATTTCCTCTGTCCTCAGCACTGTTTGAACCACTCAAACACTTATTCCAAGAAGTCCTATTACTGCTCTCAATTTATAGGTTATAGACAGGTGCCATGATAACTCACTTGCCCAAGGTCATTATCGTAAGAGCGAAATAGCCTCCTCTGTCTTATGGCTCCGAAATGACCCACATTGTGGATAATGGTCATGCTACTTCTTTGAAGATAACACGCAGTTGTCATTCTTTTTGTTTTTAAGCTTCTGTGTCAGAAATGTTATCATTAGGGTATTATTTCTCTGGGAAGAGAGAAACCACAATAAAGCCCGATCCCAGTGAAGTGTAGAAAAACCCATGCAGAGCAGAATTTATCTTTGAGCTTGTTTCTGATCAAGAAAGTTAATTTCCAGAACCATTTGTTTATGTGCCTCTACCACTCTTCATTCTGGGGAGGGCGGAGGGAGTAGGACTAGGGGAGGCTAGGTGTCCAGAAGGGAAAGCAAACTGATTTTAATCTTGCAAAAGTGTGTGGAGTTGGCTCATTTCAAAGACAAATCATCTAACCTTCCCAGCTACATTGGAAATTATTGTTAATACTCTTGGTTGCTTGCCATTGTTGCTGCGGCACATATTTCAGGTCAGATTTCTTTATCCCAGTAATGCGTCTTTAATTTTTAACTTATGGGGGAGAATTTGTGGTGGGAGGGGAAGAGGGGGAGGAGGAAGTACAGCTCATATGAAGTACTGCTGACTCCGGCAGTTCTTTAGCAGCAATAATTACTCATGTTATATATGCTGTCTCAGAAGAACCAGGAAAGAAAAAACAAGTCCAAGCTATTAAAAAGCGGCAACAGCAGAAGTTCTGCATGTTAAATTGTGCGGTACTGTTGTTGATTCTGAAAACAGATTCACATAAGACTTTGGAAGCAAAAGAAAAATACCTCAAGGAATGATAGCAGAGCTCTCCCACACTTGTATTTACTGTGTTAGATAAAAATAGACATGGTTGTCCTGAAGATACGTAAAATGAGCTGGCATCAAGGGACATCATATGCTCAGTGAGGAAGTAAAGAAAGAGGGCCTGTGGGGATAGTCTCTAAAACTTGGTTAACAAATGTTTACGGTACATATGATTTGGGATTAGTGATTTGAAGGCATTACTGAGACTAGGCAACTGAGGGGAATTGCATTCTTCCCTTCTGTGGGGGACTTTAAGGAATTAGATGGTTGTATTCTATCTTGTTAGAAGACAAAATGTTGGGACATGTGATCTTTGGAAGTTCTCTCTGGCTCGGAACTGCTCCCGTAGGGTAGACCTGGAGTATTTTATGTCTACGGAGTGAGTATCAAGGATAATCCAGAGCAGTGAGGCCCTGACAAAGAGATAACAAAGGAGAAGTTTGTTTATGGACGGTAAGATGGAGGAGGAAAAATAAGTATCTCTTACCTTTTTCATGTGTGACTCTGGAAATTCATTACTGCAGCCATGCCAATAGCTTTGAAAGATCATTTAGACTATATGACCCAGCAATTCCATTCCTAAGAGTATATACTAGAGAAAAGAAAACATGCATCCACATGAAAACTTGTCCACGAATGTCACAGCAGCGTTATTCATAATAGCCAAAAAATGGGAACAATCTGCATGCCTGAATGCCTGTCAAAAGTGTTAACAACCTGAATGCCTGTCAATGGATGAATGGATAAATGAAATGTGATATACATATCCATATGATGGAATGTTATTCAGCAATAAAAACGAATGAAATACTGATACATGCCACAACGTGGATGAACCTTAAAAACATTATGCTAAGTGAAAGACACAAAAGACAGATACTGTCTGATTCCATACATATGAAATGTCCACGGTAGACAAATTTATAGAGATAGAAAGTAAATTGGTGGTTGTTTAGGGCTGAAGGGCAAAAGAGAGAAATCGGGTACTGACTGAGTATGAGTACAGAGTTTCTTTGAGGGGGACAAAATGTTCCAAAATTGAATTGTAGTTTTATGCGTTGGAGAAGGCAATGGCAACCCACTCCAGTGTTCTTGCGTGGAGAATCCCAGGGACGAGGAAGCTTGGTGGGCTGCTGTCTATGGAGTCGCACAGAGTTGGACATGACTGAAGTGACTTAGCAGCAGCAGCAGCAGCAGATGGTTCCACAATTGTATATGAATATTACTAAATACCATTGATAAGTTCGGTTCAGTTGCTCAGTCATGTCCGACCCTTTGCGACCCCATGAATCGCAGCACGCCAGGCCTCCCTGTCCATCACCAACTCCTGGAGTTCCCTCAGACTCACGATAAATGTCAATAAATGTCAACATACTAAAAGCCATGGAGTTGTACTTTAAATGGGTGAATTTTATGGCATGTGGATTTATTTCAGTAAAGCTCTTAAAAAAATAATGATTTAGCCTGTCAGTATTCTAACTACCTTAAATAAAAGTTACCTTAACAGTATCTAGTTTTTTTTTTTAACACCAAGATTGCTTCCTCCTCCAACCTAAGCCCTTCCAACGCTTTCTGATGTTTTTAAAGATAACTTGATTTTTATACATATGCTATTTTATATTGGTCTGTGCCAGAAATAACAGCCAGTTAATTCTGGTGGTAATAATGGGAGGGAGGATCAGAGACAGCCTTTGTGCATGTTTCTACCAAATATTAAGGGCAAATATTTCTCAAGATGAAATGATAAATGCTGTTGCTTGTAAATTAGAAAAAGAATGCCCTACTGGCTCCAAGCCATCATTACTTTGACTCCTATGACTGAGGTAGTTGTTTTTCATGCTGTCCTCCTTAATGCAAGGGAATTACTAAATCAACACCATCCCCACCCCCTCCTCCTGGCTTGTTATTGGTGGAGGAGAAGCATTAAGATCTATTATAAATCATCCCTTCTCTAACATTTTACTAAATCCCTATCTCCCAGGCACCTTAAGTTTCCTCAACTGAGAGGCTTCTGCTTTTCCTCTGTGGAGGATATAACAGCCTACACCTGAAAGTAATAACCCCAGCAGGTTGACAAGATTTGGGGAAACAGTTATACTAAAGTTAGGTAAACAATTTTGTAGGCCAGCAGAGAATTTGTATCCGAAGCATGCTTGCTACAGTGATTAATACAAAGCTGTCTGTGGCGAAGCATGGTTTTGCTGTTGACTTCCCTGCTGGATTCTCATCAGGACAACACAGACCTGTAGTTGTATTTTCCATCTGAGACCACACCTCTCATTTGTGATCATCAACTTTGAAAACAGCAGTCCTGGAAGTGAACAGTAAATTGGAAAAAGACCCTTTGGTGACAGAGGCAGGCAGAAGGTAAACAGGCCTGAGAGATCAGTTTTGTCTTCTAGAATAAGTGGGATGTATCATAAGTTTTGGGCTTCCTTGGTGGCTCAGTGGTGAAGAATCCTCCTGCCAGTGTAGGAGACATGGGTTGGATCCCTGGGTCAGGAAGATTTGCTGGAGGAGGAGATGGCAACCCCCTCTAGTATTCTTGCCTGGGAAATCCCATGGACAGAGGAACGTGGTAAGCTGCTGTCCACGGGGTTGCAAAAGAGCTGGACATGACGTAGTAACTAAACAACAACAAATCATAGGTTTCATCCTCCCTGTGCCCTTTAACTTCAAAGTAAAACCTGCCCCCTGCACGCCCACCGCGCCCCCCACCCCTACCCGCCCACTCTTTCCTGATGACCCCATGTGCCTGCCCCTGAGTTTGGTCCCTCTGGATGTTTCCTGATTCCCAAGAAGGTTTGTAGCACTACTAAGAGGCTGCTTGTTGACAGTGATATACTTTCATTCGTTGCTGGAATGGCAACAATTTTGCTCCCCATCATCTAATTTTTATTGTGACCTGGTGTTTTTGTGTGTGGCAGTGCTTCTTTTCTATTTCCCACTTGTCTAACTGCTTGCTTATTATGAAAAGCCCTTACTTAGCAGTATATATGTGTATAACAGATTCTGGGAGTAATTATGGGTGTTTAAATTTATGTATGTGTTTTGACATCAAAGAAGCAACTGTTGATGGGCGTGCTATGCCAGTGAGATGGCTGTAGGGTGGAGTGAGGATCTGGGAGGATCCACTGTTGTGGGAAAGGGGCCAAGTTTAATGAATTTATCCTCACCCGTCAGAGGGCTTCCCTGGTGGTTCAGACAGTAAAGAATCTACCTGCAATGCAGTAGACTGGGTTTGATCCTTGGGTTGGGAAGGTCCCCTGGAAGAGGGCATGGCAACCTACTCCACTGTTCTTGCCTGGAGAATCCCATGGACAGAGGAGCCTGGCGGGCTACGGTCCATGGGGCTGCAAAGAGTCAGACACTGAGTCAGACTGAGCGACTAAGCACACACACACCTGTCAGAAAGCTCAGAACCCTCCATTCCTTTATGGATTTGAGATGGGCTTACAACAGACATGCCAACAGTGTAAGCAGAAATACAAAATGAGGACAAAGAAGTGTAGTTTGTTAGAAAGATGTAGTTTGATAGCCATGAGGGCTAATGTGATTGGCATGATCGAGCTTGAAATTTGGCTCCAGGCTTCTAGGCAGGCAGGGCCAAATGGGATGTGTAGTTAATCACACGTGTGGCTCCAAGTCACTTTTATTTTGGACCTTCTGTAAGGACTGTGGCATATAGTTGTTCCTTTCCTGGTTTTTTTTGAGGGCAGGAAAAGACCACAGTTGGGAGAAAGAGAAGGAAGTGAACCCATCTAAAATGCGAACTCTTCTGCTTGCCTCTTAACAGCTCCCTTGTGTGTGTCTATGCTTAGTCGCGCTTGATTCTTTGTGACCCTGTGGACTGTAGCCCGCCAGCCTCCTCTGTCCGTGGCATTTTCCAGGCAAGAATACCGGAGTGGATTGCCATTTCCTTCTCTGGGGGATTCTTCCCGACCCAGGGATCGAACCCAAGTCTCTTGCATCTCGTGCATTGGCAGGTGATTTCTTTACCAATGTGCCACCTGGGAAGCCCTTCTAATTCATTACCCTTAGCTTCCTGAGGCCCTAGATAATAGTGACAGCGATGATCGTGGTGATGGTAAAGTGCCTGCTGTGGGCCAGCCACCTGAGCGGCACCTGTGTTGTCTCTGCCCGTTCTCACTATCGGCCCGAAGGGAGGTTACACAGCAGACCCTGAATATGCAGCCCCGCTCTGTTGGATTCTACAGTCCAGGCTTTCCCCACAGTTTACTTCCCTTGCATCTTTAGCTCTGATCTAGCTCTGGCTATGAAACTGGCCATCCTGTCACACTTAAACCTGTTCCAGGAGCCAGCAGATCTCCCGCTGAAAGTTTGTGTTTCCTGCATAGGCTTCTGATAACTCTTTCTGATACACAGAGCTCCTTTTCCTCCCCTTCCTGTGTCTTTGGGGCAGTTCGGAGGGTGGTTTTGTGTGTAGCACTGTCTCCCTTTTCCTTTCTGGCTTAAAAGATTATCATGTGAAGTGTCAGTAATTAGAACATGCGGGCCCGAGTTTAGGAGCCCCTGCACTCTGTGTGGCTGTGAATCCTGCACTAAACGCCAACCTCCCATCTGTTTCTCACAGTTGATCATTTTCCTCCCCCTAAACAAAGCTTTTAGCTGCCTCCACACAGTACCTCACCTGTCTTCTGCTAGTAATCCATGACTTGCAACCACACTTGCTGGAATTGTGTGGAGAGAAAACAAAACATTCAGGCACTCTTTCTGCTCTGAGTGAAGTACAGGAGCTTCAGTATGTGGACTTTGCCATCTGATTTGACATCTTTTTTGCTTCCTTTAAGGAATCTGGCAGTTTAGGAATTAAATTTGAGATCCCTGCAGCAACCTACTTACCGATCTATCTATCTGTCATCTTTCCCCTGTTTCTGCAATATTAGGTGGACAACTTCTTTTTTTTGGCCCCACTTCCAGTTATTAAAATATGGACAGAACAGCGCAGGGATTGGGGGAGTGGGTATGTTTCTTACCTTTACATGTCACCACTGAAAGAACTGATAGAGAATTTCAGGACTGTTTTTTGGAGAGTACACATGTGGGAGCAGAAACGTCAGATGAACGCCAGCACACTAGGTGCATTCCTACTCCTAGGCGGGGCATTTTCCCCTCTGAGTGACTTCCCAATGCTGCTCCTGTGTATATGCTGGGGAAAAACCTCAGACGAACTCAAGGCTATTTATGTTTCAGAGATCTTATATGTAGCATGTGCTAAAATAAGCAGGCATCAAAGTAAACCCCTCACACACAGACACTGTATATTGGTGAAATTCAGTTACTAAACAAACACTTTCCATGTGTAAACACTGCCAGGTGTTTGTTTAAATGGAAGTTGTTTTGGAAGTCACCCCAGCCCGACAGGTAAAGTCATCTCTGAACTGGCCATTTCGTCACAGACCGACAGCAGATTTATCAGAAAGTTACCCTGACCACAATGGTCTCATTTCTCAAAAGACATTCCTTTTCCTCTTTTTTTTTTTTTTTTNGAGAGAAAACAAAACATTCAGGCACTCTTTCTGCTCTGAGTGAAGTACAGGAGCTTCAGTATGTGGACTTTGCCATCTGATTTGACATCTTTTTTGCTTCCTTTAAGGAATCTGGCAGTTTAGGAATTAAATTTGAGATCCCTGCAGCAACCTACTTACCGATCTATCTATCTGTCATTTTTCCCCTGTTTCTGCAATATTAGGTGGACAACTTCTTTTTTTTGGCCCCACTTCCAGTTATTAAAATATGGACAGAACAGCGCAGGGATTGGGGGAGTGGGTATGTTTCTTACCTTTACATGTCACCACTGAAAGAACTGATAGAGAATTTCAGGACTGTTTTTTGGAGAGTACACATGTGGGAGCAGAAACGTCAGATGAACGCCAGCACACTAGGTGCATTCCTACTCCTAGGCGGGGCATTTTCCCCTCTGAGTGACTTCCCAATGCTGCTCCTGTGTATATGCTGGGGAAAAACCTCAGACGAACTCAAGGCTATTTATGTTTCAGAGATCTTATATGTAGCATGTGCTAAAATAAGCAGGCATCAAAGTAAACCCCTCACACACAGACACTGTATATTGGTGAAATTCAGTTACTAAACAAACACTTTCCATGTGTAAACACTGCCAGGTGTTTGTTTAAATGGAAGTTGTTTTGGAAGTCACCCCAGCCCGACAGGTAAAGTCATCTCTGAACTGGCCATTTCGTCACAGACCGACAGCAGATTTATCAGAAAGTTACCCTGACCACAATGGTCTCATTTCTCAAAAGACATTCCTTTTCCTTTTTTTTTTTTTTTTTTCAATCTCTTTCCCTCTCCCTTTCTTCTCTCCTCTGTCCCTTCTTCTTCCCCTCTTTTCCCTCCTCCTTTCTTCCCCCATTCATTTGAGCGTTGCTGTCAAAATTATTTCATTAACTTGAAAGACAACCGAACCTGGCTTTCACATAGAGTTGGAGGCCCTAAATAAATAGGACAGCCACATTATTTAAAATGAGTTGCCTCTTTGCTTGAAGATACTCAGTGCAGGTTACATGATGACACGCTGCTGGGCACTATGAAGGTGCCAGGCCAGGACTGGACAGAGGAGCAGGGGTGGGGCCAGCCAGGCAGCCAGACGCCCAGCTGCTATTTCAACAGAAGACAATGCAGGCCAGGTAGAACTGGCCTCGCTAGTCAACGATGGTTTCTAACACACTGGGGCAAGAGTTCAATCTCAAGCTACAGCCAACTCTCAAATGAGAACTCTCCAGAAACCCAATTTTGGAATTTTAGAAAAAGGGAAAGCAGATTCAGAGTGATAATAGTGTTAATAAATATCAGGATTTAGCAAACCGATTAGGACATAAGAAGTGAAGAAGTTATAAGACATACTGGCTAGCCACATGGCTTAAACCCTGCCGTTAACCACAGTAACATCCAGATACAGTAACGTAGCCCTCAGAAAGCACACTCCCTGCCCCATAGAGGGACTGAGCCTGGTTGGACTCTGCCATTTTAGCATGAGGTAATGCCGGTTATGTTTTTTGCTGGCTGGGAGCTGACAGATTGAAAAATCCTCTCTTGTTATTGCCTCTTCCCCAGGCTGGAGGAGAGGCTGCCTTGACTCCTTCTGAAATTTGTCCAGCAGCAGCATTTTCCACCAGTGCAGTCTTGGTCTTTATGGAGGTTAGGGTTACGACCTCAACCCATACCCTTGTTGCCATGGTAACTGCTCTTGACTTTTAAAAAATTGTGTAATTTCCCCAAAATATTGTGAAATATTTCTAACGTTTTCTGGGAGTACCCTCCACATTTGAAAATGTGACTTTTTGCTTTTAGAACTCTTTGGGGAGTATTTTTAAAAAGCAATAGACCAAAGTAAAGAGCAGGTTTGCAAATCTGAGACCCAGATGTGCCGATTGGGCAAATGCCCAGTTTGTGTGTGTTGCCAAGTGTCCAGATATCCAGCTTGTATTTTTTTCTTTCCATTTCTGATTTGCTCTCTTGACATTTTGTTTGAAAATGTCAATTTACTGGCTAATACCTCTGACTTAAAGACCCACATTCTGCAGAAGTACTCATTACTTTCAAGAGTTTCACTCTCCATCTGTGTGTTTTTTTTTTTATCTCTGTAAAAATGATACACGCGTTCAGTTCCTCTCCTTTCCTCAGTGAAGAGGCTGTGTATGAACCTGGCTCTGCTGATTGCCTCTCTGCACCATCTTCTTTCTTTTCCTTGTATACCCCACACCTTGAATGAGTGAATCTGTGTTTCCTGCCTTCCCCTTCTTTCCTCTCTGTAGCCTGACTTCTGCTCCTCTGAATTTGTCTCTGGTGATTCCCTTTTGACCAGCTCATGGGATGCTAGGACTGGAGAGATGCCCTCAAGACAACCCAGTTTTAACCACCTTCCAGGGCCAGGGAGTGAATGCATGGCTTATTCACTGTCAAACAAGAATTTGGTGTCAGGGCTGGACTGGACCCCAGGGACCCCAGCTCCCATTGCAGAGTTCTTTCTACCACCATCCCTTTCCCCACTCTTAGCTCCTTTTTCTGTGCCCCCTCTTCTGGCATCTCTCTCTGGGTTTCAGGATATTACCTTAGCGTGCTTCTCCTTCTACCCTTTCATCTGTTTTTCTGCTTCGTTCCCAGCTTCTCTTTCTTTTCTCTCAGTGGTTTTGACTGAACTGTAGTCCTTGGCCCTGGTTTTCCCCTGTCTACTCTCCCTGTGGTGGCTTGTCTGTTCTCAGGATGTGGATTGTCACCTCCATGCCAGCGACTCCCCAGACTCTCTCATGGCTTCTTAAGTGGAGCTCCAGTCTACTCTCTGAAGCACTGTATCTCTCACGTCTTACCTCAGACTCTCAGGTGCCTGAGGTGTGCTGTGGAGCAGTGGCTATCACTGTGGTTCTACCTGGTGTCAGATGGAGGGCTGACCTCAGCTCTGTCACTTCCCAAGCATGTGACTCTGGGTGAGTTACTTAATTCTCTGAGCCCCAGTTTCCTCTTTGGTAAAATAGAGATAGTGGCAATTTTTTAGAAGATTCACTGAGGATGGAGAGACATCTCTGTAGCCCCCTTAGGACTGGCATGTATGCTTAGCACACAAGAAATAATCAAATGCTAGCTATTTATCTTTAAAATTGACTGTAAGTACCTTCCAAAGCTGGTCTTCTCCTTACCCCCGTGCTGGTTTATCTAACTTCCTTGTCCTGTCAGTGGTACCACTACCATGGTACCACTGTCTTGGGACACTTATTTCCACCTTCTTTTTTTTTTCAAATCACCTGTATGTGTTTTCAGTGTATTTTTGTTTCATTTCCCCCCCCCCCACACACACACTTTGGCCACTCTGCACAGCATGTAGGATCTTAGTTCCCCCAACAGGGATTGAACCCAGGACCCCTGCAATGGAAGCATGGAGTCTTAATCACCGGACCACCAGGGAAGTCCTCTGTCTTGGGACTTTTGAACCATCTTGGACTTGCCTATTCACTCAAACCCTATATTTGTTCAGTCACCAAGTTTTATTGACCTTCCTCTGAAATTTCCTGAGTTTCTATGTTCCTCTCCACTGCCTTGCAGCTCCTTAACCAGTCTGCTGGGACTGGCCTAATCAGCATTAGGCCCTGATTATTTCAGTCCAGCTTGTGGGCCTCTTCATTAAAATGATTTTTCTCTAAACAATGTTCTTATAATTGATTCATTTGTTCACTTATAGATTTATTCAATGAGTTATTCATTGAGAACCTACTGTATACTAGATAGACTCTGCTGAATTCCTCCTCATGGTTATGTCTTGAGCATTGCGGTGGGTTGAGGGAAATCAGTTTAATACAGTGTGACAAATAATAGGACCATTATTTGTCCCCAGCAGTGGGAGTGGTAATTCTATATGCAGGAGAGGGAGCGATTCTCAGAAGAGAGCATTTGATGAAAGACTTCAAAGTCAAGTAGAAGTTAGTGGGCTGAGGGGAAGGAAGGCTTCAGCATGTGCAGAGGGACGAGCAAAACCACGTGTGGAGGAAAGTTCTTCCTTGTGCATGGTGTGGCTGATGTACACACGGATCAGGCAGTGGCAAACTATGGGCTTTGGGCCCAATCCTTACCGTTGCCTATTTTCGTATGTATGTAATTTACACACTGTAAAACTCACCTGTTTAAAGCATCCAAGTCAATGACTTTCAGTATATTTATATACTTATAGTGCAACTATCATGACAACTGAAGTTTAGAACATTTTTAGTATCTCCGAAAGGAAACTTGGTGCCCATGCTCCCATCCACTAATCTACTTTATAGATTTGAAATTCTGGGCATTTTTCAAATAAGTTGAATCACATAATATGGGTGACATTTTTCACACTTAATGTAATGCATTTGAGGTTCATCCATGCTGTGCATGTATTGGTTATTTCATTCCTTTTTGTTTCTGAACAGCATTTTGTTATATGGCTATACCACACCTTACTTATCCTTTCATCAACTTGATGCCTATTTTTGTAAATAAAGCCTTTTTTTTTGGGGGGGGGATAAATAAAGTTTTATTGGCACATAGCCATACCCATTTGTTTACTTGTTGTCTGTGGCCTCTTCCTCACCACAGTGGAAGACTTGAGTTAGGGTAACAAGGATAACAAAGCCCCAAATGTCTACAGTCTGGTCATTTTCAGATAAAGCTTGCCAACCCCTGGAATAGAGGATGCAGTAATGATGGGAGCAGCGGTGGGGGTGGGCTGGGTCCTGGAAGTGGAAGACGAGACTGGAAAAGCTGCACAGGTAGGGATTTGGACTTAATCCTATGGATCAGGGTATATGGTATGCGGAGCCCCTGTATCTGAATCCCTTGGACATACTTAAATGCATGTTCCTGAGCCTCACCCCTGACCTTTCTGCTGAATCCATTGCCTTATAGCTTTTTCTTAATTCCACCTGAACTACTTTCTTAACTCTTCAGACATAACATGGGTCATGTTTGAAGACCATGTGCTAAGTCTTAACTCATCAGCATGTCTTTTCCTGGTTCCTTTATCCTCCTCCAACTCCCTCTTTTCTTTTCTAAAGTAGTTCTGACTCCCTCGCCCCCCACAAGCTGCACCTCCCCAGAGTATGGAATTATATGTTTTCTTGTATTGTTTGCTGCTGAATCATTTGTGTTTAATCTTGTGTAGTCAGCTGGGGAGTGGACTTCTTAAGGGCAGGAACCAAACTGGACTCTTTTGCATGGATTGTTTTTTTTTTTTTTTTTAACTTTTTATTTTGTATTGGGGTATAGCTGATTAATAATGTTGTGATAGTTTCAGGTGGACAACAAAGGGATTCAGCCATGCATATATATATATCCATTCTCTCCCAAACTCCCCTCCCATCCATGCCTTGCAGGGACTCTGGGTTTTTGCATAGTGCTGAGGATATTATTTAAAGTATCATCGTAAGTCTGCTTAAATTCTTCCCTTTTCCCACTGTGTAATTTGATTTGATTCCATTATATCAGTGGACTTGGTGTTTTGTTCCCAGTCCTTAACTGCTACAGCAGAGCAGGTATCCTCTGCTTTGTATTATTGCATTGATTTATTTTTCCTAATTAAATCTTGTGGCTACATGCTGCATGCTCAGTTGTGTCTGATTCTTTGCAACCTCATGGACTGTAGCCTGCCAGGCTTGTCTGTCCATGGAATTTTCCAGACAAGAATACTGGAGTGGATTGCCGTTTCCCTCTCCATGGGATCTTCTGGACCCAGGGATTGAACACATGTCTCTTGTGATTCCTTCATTGGCAGGCACATTCTTTACCACTGCGCCACCTGGGCTACTGCAGTTGACTATATATTCTCCAGGTCTCTGTTTTAGACTTTTCCAGCCTGTTTCTGAGTTTTTTTTTTTTTTTTTNGGACCCAGGGATTGAACACATGTCTCTTGTGATTCCTTCATTGGCAGGCACATTCTTTACCACTGCGCCACCTGGGCTACTGCAGTTGACTATATATTCTCCAGGTCTCTGTTTTAGACTTTTCCAGCCTGTTTCTGATTTTTTTTTTTTTTTTTTTCTTTAGTCTTATAGATTTTAGTCCTCTATCAGTACACCAGCTAGTCTTTTCCCTCAGCTGGGTAAAAGCTATAAATGGTTTTCAACTCCATGCTGCTCCCTTGGGTAGCTCATTTGATCTGAGTCGGGTTTGAAGTTGGGCCATTGAGAACGATCTGTCCTTATGCAGGGGGATGATTCCCAGCCAATTCTTCATGTTGCTGGAATTAATTAACCTTGATTCCGCCAATCGAAAGAAGGCATTTTTACTTTACCCTATATCATTAAATACTTAATAACTTGATTTTTTTTTTATTTTGTTTTTTTGCTCAGTGAGCACTTAAAATATCCCTGCCTGTATAGTAATTTGTTCCCTGTTTAATGTGGCTTTTTCCTTTGTTTACTCTGGACTCAAGTCTTTGTAGCTTGTTTTCTAAGTCAGCTCAAAAGTTGCTGGTCATTGGATTTGGCAGCCTTTTCCAGCTTTACCCACCAGAGCCCTACAGGAAGTTGTGTGTCGGCCAGAAGAGTCTGTTTATTTAGAGCATGGTGTCCAGCAGAAGCAATCCATTTATGAGGGTCTGGTCTTAAAGACACAGGAATCTGAATCTGTTTGAAAGACCTGCTGCTTTGGCTTCCACCGCACTTCTGGGCTCTGTGTTCTCCTTTCCAGGCTGCTTGGATGCCTCGGCTAGACGGGTGGTTAATTGAAATAGTTCTTTGCCTGAAACTCCTTGGCCTTGTCTGACATGCTAAAACAGCAATGCCCAGATACCAGATAGCCTTTTAAACTCACAGGGAAAAGATTAATTTTTAAAATTGTCTTTTATAAGTTTAGCATTATTTTCTAGTATCCTGATGGAATTTTGCTCCGAATGCACTCCTGATTTAGGATGCTGAAACTAAGGTAAAATGGCTGTACTTTTAACTGCTGGGTATGGTTCTTTGCCTGCAATCATTTGGTATTATCTGGGTTCTAGTCCAAGACACCCTACAATAAGTGCTTGGTATTTATGGCATTTTCCACCTGAACTACAGAGTCCTTTGACTGCATCTAGAATTTTTACATCTTTTGGTAAAAGGGGGGTAATTTTAGCTAAGATTTGGCTTCTTTTGAAGATACAAAGACTAAATTAGATGTCAGTGGGTCTAATATAAGCCAAGGAGAGCCAGCTGTAGGATCCAGGATGGGTTTAGGCAGGCAGATGGGTTTACTTGCTCTGCAATGTGTGGGATCTTAGTTTTCTGACCAGGGCTCGAATCTACACCCCTGCATTGCAAGCAGGATTCTTTAAGCTCTGGATCTCCAGGGAAGTGTCTCATCTGATTATGTTTGATTTGCTACAGCAGGTTGGTGATGTGGCTGTGGGTTTCATGTGCCTAGCACCTATGCACTGGTTTAAAGGGAAGCTGCCTTCATATTTTAAGAGGTGAGCCCCCCACAAGGCCTCGCTCCTAGGGACATGAGTGCATATGCAGGTGCCTTGGGAGAGAGGACTAAAGCGATGTGGCAGGTGCCGAGAGGGCTGAGAATAGAGAGGCAGAGGAAAGTGAGGCATCACATTTTCCACCTCTAGTCATGCTCCTGTTGTCTTTTCTGGTTGTCTGCAGCTGGATTTTTTTTGTGAGGTGGGAATTATATGAGATTCCTACCTCAGGGTAGCTCCTAAAGAATACTGACTTTTCTTAGTCTTCAGTAAATTTTAAACTTACTGAAGTTAAAAAAAAAAACAAAACACATTTCTTGCCTACTCCTCTCCACCTCAAGGGGATAGATATGAAGGCAAGGCTTTCCTTGGGAGAGAGTAGTTTCTGAAGATAAAGGAGAAGGCTGAAGTCCAGTGAAGCCCAAGGGCCACGTGGACATGGATGTGTGTGCTTTGCTGTGAGACATAAGTCTCCTTTGCTTGCCATGCTGAGTCTCAAATTTGGGGGTCTTCCAAAATCCAAGACAACTGAAGAACTTAATTTCCAATGGAGTCATGTGTGGGCATTTTGCCGCCACCATCTGTCCCAGAGGAATTTGGGGGGCCAAGTACCCTGCCTTGTTCTCTGAACACCCCCAGGCTTCATCTGGTGCAGCTGGCCAGAGGGTTCTGCCTGCTCCCTAGTGTCAGCTCTTTCTGCCAAGCCGAGAGGCCATTAGAGGGTTTTCTGCTAGCCTTTTGTTGCTTTTGCTGTGTTCTTAATGCTCGTATTTCCTGCTTTCATAGGAATGAAGATTCCACTCTTTTCCCCCTTATCATCACTGGTTGTTAAGATAGTAGGAATCTAAATGAAATGGTAATATCACCACTGAAAATAAGTATTCTTCTGAAAAGATTTCTTTTTGTTCAGTTTTAATGCTGTTAATATCTAATTCCCAGTGTTTTCGTTGGAAGCTCTTCAAATTTCCCAAATCATAAAATCTTTCAAAGCCTACTCCAAGTTACTTTTTCTTGAGTCAGTTCTCCTCTTTTTGCATTGGAAAAAAAAAAAAAAAGCTTAGTTCCAAGGAGGGAAATGACCTGTGTTTATTAAAGACCAGAGTGATATGGACCCCTGATTTGCTGTGAGGGTTTTTTTTTTTTAATGTTTTTGGAGTAGTGTACAGAGGTAATTTTTAGTTCTCTTTTTGCCATGTGCTCTTACACGCATTTCCTAAACACTTTCCCTGGCTTGGTACTATTACTGTGTATGTCCTACATGTGTTTCCTATTTTTTATGACTCATACTTACGGTACTCATAAAGATTTATCCTTTATCTTGGCTCTGAGTAATGAGCCCACTTGCACATTTCCAGCAGAGATGTGGGTTGGGACTTCTGTGTCTAATCCTGGAGGATAGGCCTCTTGAAGGCATAGTGCAGGAAGCATGACATACTCATCTAAGGTTCTACGCACTTCTCCTCCCTGAGGAAGCAGTCAAGTTAGTTTCTGTGCGTTTATTAATTTGTGTTTTCCAGGTTTTGCTTTTCCTTGCCCCTTTTAGTCATTTTACAGCTTATGAGCGAGACCACCGGAGGGTGACTGGATGGAACAAATGTGCTGCTTCTTTTCCCTGCTGGCAACTATGTTAAAGAGTCTGGTGGAGGAAGGAATGGAAATAATTAAACTGAAATGATATCTATATTACATGTGGCAGCAAACATCCAGGGGGTCTTCTTGGGTTCAAACAAATATTCAGACCCAAGAAATTATCACAGGCCACAGGTGGGCTCAGTCTGCTAAAGGATACAGGGAAGAGGCTGCAACATAGAGCAGGGCAGCATGGCCTTCCTCTTCATTTGGATGCCTGTGGCTTTGGATACATGAGTTCATACAGCCATCTGGAGCGCTCCAATGCTAGATCTACATGGGTGTGTGTGTGTGTGTGTGTGTGTGTGTGTGTG
>SJYX01015124.1:146732-250283 GCA_006410675.1 Oreotragus oreotragus | reverse complement strand
TAATAGATGCTTTTGAGCTGTGGTGTTGGAGAAGACTCTTGAGAGTCCCTTGGACTGCAAGGAGATCCAACCAGTCCATCCTAAAGGAGATGGGTCCTGGGTGTTCATTGGAAGGACTGATGTTGAAGCTGAAACTCCAATATTTTGGCCCCCTGATGCGAAGAGCTGACTCATTGGAAAAGACCCTGATGCTGGGAAAGATTGAGGGCAGGAGGAAAAGGGGATGACAGAGGATGAGATGGTTGGATGGCATCACTGACTCAATGTATTTGGGTTTGGGTGAACTCCAGGAGTTGGTGATGGACAGGGCGGCCTAGCGTGCTGCAGTTCATGGGGTCACAAAGAGTCAGACACGACTGAGCGACTGAACTTACTAACTTCCATTAGAATATCCATGAAGTGTTTTACTTTGTGCACTATCTTCAGTAATTAGAACATATCTAACGCATAGTAAGCATTCAGTAAATATATGTGAGATAAATGCTTGAATGAATAAGATGATTGTAACAGCTTAGTTTTATTAAATGGACTGAGTTAGAAATTTTTTATTTGGAAATTTCTTATATTTTCTCTAAAGTCTGGTTATCGGTATATATGGTTCAATCATAAAGTAATTTGTGTGTGTGTGTGTGTGTGTGTTTGGGGGGCAGGACCACAGCTTGTGGAATTTTAGTTCCCTAAGTAGGGATTGAACTCAGGCCACCACAGTGAAAGCACCAAGTCATAACCACTGGACTGTTGGAAACTCCTTAAAGTGATGTTTCTTAATTTAGGTTTCAAGGTGTAAAAAATAGATCAGTGGTTTGTGTGTCTTAATGATCGTTTCTTCATTTATCAAGATTTTATTTAAACTTGAGCAAATCTGTAAGCCCATGGGAATAAGTTTCTTCATTTGTTGATATGAAGAGGTTGGGAAGACTGAGATATAATATTTTCTTTCAGTGCTTTTTTTTTGAGTATACATTGATAGTTAAGTGCTTTTTTTTTTTTTTTTAATACCTTAGTTCAGGCCTCCAAATTAAAAGAAAAAAAGCTTAATTCGCATTTAGTGAAAAATACCCATTGAAAAGTAGAATAGAAAGTGGGTTTCTGGAACTGTTAAAACTAGAAAATATCCTTAAAGAAACCCTCAGTGTGCAATGGGTTAGGAACCAACTAATAGCTGAAATGTAAACGAATAATATTTGATGTCTTCTTATGTGTGTGTGTTTTAAACCTGGATTAAGAAGGATTTCCAGATCCAGGAGGTAAATCTGGCCTCCAAATGCTTGGGATAATGCTTTTCAGTTTCACTGCTTAGGTCTTACTGCCTCGCACTGTAGAAATTTCTTGATTTTCCAAACAGTTCACTGTTTCATCAGGATAGAGTACACACAAAGAATCTTTCTGCTTCTCTCTTTATTCATTGAAAAACAGAAGATTAGAGGAACTAATCATTTCAGTTTACTGGAGCGAAGGCCCCTCCCTCCCCACGTAATTAGAACCAGCGACTGGACAGCCTCGGCCGCAAGCCTTCGGGACTGTGCCCCCAGCGCAGAGCATTGTGGGAGTGACGAAGGCAGCAGGCCGCGCACCGCTGCGCGGACCCTATCAAAGAGCAACACCTGTGAACTGAAGGGACCGAGACGTAGAGCTGTTGCCCCAAACACCCATGATCGAAACGTAACCAGATAGATTTAATCAACTGCAGCTGGGCCGAGGTAAACAGAAGTGCTGAGGAGCCAGGCGAGTTGGAAGGGACTGGGCCGGGGGAGGCGCCTTGCCGGAGTAATTGGAGCCAGGTGTGCTAGCCTGCAGAGCTACTTGGAGGTGAGAATTTGGAGAGGTCTGAAATAGGGATGTGGTTTGGCTGATGGCTGGAGGCAAAATTTTCCAAGACTCGGGGAGGAGACTGGTAAATAAAACACAGCCGAACTGAGGAGTGTGAAATAGGTTAGGACAGCAAGTGCCTTGGCAACTGTGGGAGCTTGCGTCTGATGGCGCAAACTGTTGGTGTTTACCGTGGGAGAATGCGTGCTCATCTCTCTTGATGCAGGTCTTCAGAGCCAGATGGACTGAGGCTGTCTTCAACGCAGGAAGGGGCAGTTTAGGTAGACCTCTAAAGATAAATGTTTGTCCCCAGACTTCCCAGCCACAGATTGGGAGAAACCTGTGGCTTTACCTCATCCAGTGACTTCAGCTGCCTTGGAAGAAGTTCATGGCTTTAGCACTTCCTGTATTCCTGTTTCTCTGGGAAGCATACTCCAGGATGGAAAGGCAGGTGATAGGGTTTCAGAAATTTCCCATGGTTCAGAAATTTGGGGTCTCCTTAGAGCAGATGTGGTGTTGGGGTCCGGCATGGAATGAATATGGCATTCTCAGGACGGGTTTTTGTTGGATTCTGAACAAAACTCCCTCAAATTGCAATGAAATTTGGAGAGCAAGACTTGAGCCTGCCCACTCGACCCTTTTCTGAACAGGAGTAATGGGTGAAGATGACCAATCACATTTGTGTTGCTTGTGCTGTATCTTTCCCACCTGGTTTCTGATGAGACCCGAGTCCCAGAGGTTGAGGGGAAAGCTGGGAAATAGCAGAAAAGCCACTTATTCTTTATTGGAAAGCCTGGAGAAGTCCATGGACAGAGGAGCCTGGCAGACTACAGTCCATAGGGTTGCAAAGAGTCAGACCCGACTGAGTGCCTTTCACATCATCAAGGATTGTGTTTGCAGCTGTAATCAGTTTGTCATCCTGCTTCAAAATCCAGGGACCTATTAGCAGGAGGTAATGGTACCACATTGATTGGAGCCACAGTTAAACAGGTAAACTGCTTTCTTGGAGGATGAAGAAAGGCAGCATTCTGGTCAGTCTCATCAATGCCCCTATAAGGGGCATCAACACTAGTTTACAGACATCGAAACTGAGGCTGAGAGAGGTTAAATATTCTCCCTCAAATCATGAGCTAGGAAGTAATTGGTAGAGCCTAAGCTTGAATCTGCAGCATACATCTCCTATAGATGGGGTTAATGTACAGTTGAGTGGGTGTGGGCCAGGTGGACTTTCCCAAGGTTTTGACACTTGTTTGATCATTAAATCACTATTTATTAAGCACCTGTTACTAGGCAGTCTTTGACGCCCGCTTGAGACTACCAAAGGTAGCAAAGATAGAGTGGATTGCAAATTCTCCCTCTGTTCCTGCTCCCATTTAGATGATCTCACCTCCTTGCTCTCCTTAACTGTGGGCCTAAGTATGGCTCCCGATACTGTTTGTTAACTTTAATCATATTGGAGATAAGTCTTTGTGCTTCAATAAAATAGCCACCTGGTAAGAATTACATGTGACTAGGTGGGTTGTCATCTATAGGTTAAGCACTCAGAAAGAGGGGTAGGTTGGGGTGTCCTATTACTCCCAATAGCTCTGTTCTATACAAACAACTTTCTTTGCTGGAGTATCTGTGCCAAAATATTACCAAATAGCTTGGAAACAGGTTAGAATTTTGCCCTTTAGGGGAAAAAAAAAGACCATGGAGTTGAATTTGGAAGGGAATCTTGGAAAATATTTCAGTAAAACAATGTATCATTCACAAGCTCAAAAATTTAGTACTGCAGGGCTCCTGCTGGCAGAATCAGGTGAACTTTGAGATATATTATGACTTGATCTTGAATTCTTGCTTATCTGAAGTAGGCTGAAAGTTGGTTATTTTTGTTTTCTTGGCCATGGCCTTTTATCAGAAATGCCTATCAGATATGGTTTAGATAGATGCCAAAAGGCTTTCTGGTAACTTTTCTGTATCCACAGCTACCTTTTTTCCCTTCAATTTTACAAAAACATAAATGCAAATATTTCTCAGTAGCATGTTGTGAAGTCGCCCCATATGTTGATTCATCTTTCCTTTGTCTTTCATACATTCATTCAGTTATTCGTTGTAAAAATATGTGAGTGTTCACCATGTACAGGCATTTTCCTGGGATTGGGGATATAGTGGTGAAGAAGGCAGAGTCTCAGCTTTTGTAATGCTTGTGTTGTTTTGAACATGAGGTATTCAAGTACTTGAAGGAGTGGTCATTAGGGTGGATAGGAAAGGCTTCCTTGAGGAGGTACACTTCAACAGACATACTAATGATGAAAAGGAGTGAACAATGCACAGATCCATGGGAAGAATATGCCAGACACAAGATCTGCTTATATCAAGGCTTGGAGCTCGGAAGTGAGTTGTGGAGGTGAATGAGAAGGCCAGCATGGCTGGAATCTAGTGAGCAAGGAGGAAAGCATAAGAGATGGGATTAGCTAGTCAAGGGACAGATCATATGATGCTTTGCAGGGAGAGAAGTTGCTTCTTGGCATTCTTTATGTTTCTGTGTTCTTATCCAGTGGTTAAAGAGGCTGACCCTGAACTCTAAAGATTCAGGGAGACCTTTTTCAGTATCAGAGAATTGGTTCTGTAAGGAGAGGCATGGAAAGTTCCACTAGCAGGATAAGTAAAAGCTGGATCACTGGTATGGATATTTGGGTTCTAGCCCCAATGATGCCATAACCAGCTGTGGAATTGGGGCATGCCATCACCTCTTTGGGCTACAATTTCCTCTGCAATAAATATTTCCTCTACAAAAAATAGACTGTGTCTAAAATCTCCTGTATCACTAAAGGTCAGTGATTTTATTGTGCACAAATTTCATTTTGTGTTTTATCCTCTTCTTTCAGGTTTTTATCACTGCTTACAATACCACTGGTTCTAATTTTACCCTTTTCTCTATTCTTTTGCTTTTGAACAGCCAGTGAAGTACTGGGGGAACAAAAAGGTGGCAGTAAAAAGAAAGAGTTGGGGAGAATGAGAGAACTTCATAACTTCACACCTTGGATCTAGAGCTGGTCATAGATACCGAATGAGTCAATTGTAGTGACTAAGACGTTCTCAGCCTATTGATTTATGGTTTAACCAGAGCAACCATTGTCTTTATTAAGTGATATTATCCCATCAAAATAGTGGTTTTAGAACCTGACAGCATAATAAAGTTATTGTTGACTCTTTTTAAATCGTATTTTGATTTACTAGAAAGATAGAAAGTAGAAAAATCTTCCAGTCTTCCTGAAATTCAGTATAAATCACGCAGCTCTCTTATTCAAAAGTATATCTAAAAGAAATTAGCAAAACCAAATAAATTAACTTGCCCTAGAACTATTATCTTGTCAACACTATGTATTTTAAAAGACACTGTAAATCTTGATTTACCTTTAGGATTAGCCTTGAGTATTTTATGATTTATTTTGTTTCTGTCAAGCATAAAAGACTGTAAGGCACACACTGACCCAGAGTTGAAAGAAGAAGATTCTCTAAAAATGCTCTTATTGGTCTGAAAAGTTCAATAAATTCATTTTGGAATATTTTCATTTCTTAAATAAAAATCTTCTGTTTTACTCTCTGTGTTCACTTTGGCAAGTTTAAACTTTTGTCACTCTTTCCTTTTAATTGAGTGCACAAATTGCTTAGCGTGACCTGGACTTTGTGAGTTGATGACTCAGTCATATCAGCCCATTCTTTTTCATCAGCCATGTCTATTCCTAGGGCTCTGTCTTGAAGACTTACTGATTCTACTGGTTGCTCAAAGAACTGTAGGCTTTGGCTTAGTCCCTTCATTTATGGGGAAATTGAATCCCAGAGAAAGATGCTAAAGCAGAACTTTTTTTTCCTTAAATGAGTGATATGTCCAGAATCTTATCCCAGGAAGAAGACAAGTTTGAGAAGCAACTGTGTTTGTGGTTTATAGTGAAAGTACCTTTTCCCTGTTTCACAGGCAAGGATAATTAACTTCTCCACAAGGGCAGGCAATAAGTCATTTTCTATAAATCAGACAATCTTATCTTCATTCTAAAATTGCTGACCAACTGTTTACTTGCTTTCTCTTTTGAAAAGAATATGATATGAGAAATTATGACCCAAATTTTTTTCATGCGTTTACTGGAAACTTATTGTTAGGTCTTCCAAAGATTTAGGAGTTCATCTCAGGAAGACAATGGATAGAGAATGAAGACCTGTTTTCACTTTAGGAGTAAATGATCTGGTTTATTTCTTACAGAGTAGAGAACTAAGGGTGGGGTTTAAAGATTCTTACATAGAATATTATAAATAGGACTGAATTACTAGGCTCATGACTTATTCCTTGTAAAAATGCTTGAGGCTTGTAACTCATAGTAGTTGCCTAGTTTATTCATTGTTTATGGTTAAAATATATCCCAAACTCCACAAGTGTTTATTGAGGGCCTGCAAGCTGGGGATAAAGCAAGGGAACAAACCCCTCAAGTCTAGGATACTTGGGGTTGAGGATTAAGATTTATTTTTCTCCCATTGCAAGATACTCCTTGATAATTCCTTAATAATGATACTGGATAAGATTTGGAATGGGCTCCTGTACAAAATGGGTTTTAAAAACATTTCTATTACTGATATATATTCTATTGGGCAAACAACTGAGGTGATTGAAGGGAGCTTAGTAAATTAATGTATTAATGTGAGTAACTAAGTCACACTTGATATGCCAGAAGTTGACGTACCCACTGTTTGTCAGGAGGCAAGCCATGGTCACATCTCAGTGAATTACATTACACGCTCTTCTTTCAATTGCCTTCACCGATTAGTTAAGCTTGGCTTTCACGGCTCATTGAGATCTGGCCCCAGTCTACCTTTCCAACTTTATTTTTCTGTATTCTTTTGTATATTTCCCCAGCTCCATCTGAATTAAATGCTCTCCAAGCCTACCCACACTCCCTTCCCTGTCTTGACATTTCTCTCAAGGTTCTCCCTGCCCTCCTGCCCTGTCCCCTTAGTTCTACCTGTCCTGCTCTGTTCACTCTCAGCCTCCCACCAGAGCTCCCTCTCTGTTCCCCACAGACCCATTTACATCTGAGCATCTTACTCAAACCCCAAAACTTGTGCAGGTGGACCCCTTCTTCACAATGGATTCAGGGAGCTGTACTATGCATGGGATGCATCTAGAGAGGAGGAATGTGATGTGTGTGTATACATCACATTGTTCTAATCAAATTTCTAAACGTTCTGTTCAGGGTAATTTGAATTAAGATTTCTCCCTACTAATAAGTATTTTGTTTCATCAGTTCATTATGTACCACCAATATAACTGAGATTCTGATAATTTCATCCATAAATTATTGCTAATGGGAATTGTATATTTTTCTTACCTAACTTTTGAGGATGCTGTAGGGCTGCTCAGGTGCATCACTTTGCATTCCTTAAAATAAAAATGTTCTGTGTATTAAAGCTGTAGTAAACATAGTTAATAATTAACTTTGATCATGTTAATAAAATCAAAGACTTATAAGTTTATGAAATTTGTTTCTAAGTTCCTATACTTTATAGTTGCTGCTTCTATGTAGTATACATATAATATATTACTATATTTTTATTCTTATATAGTTTCTTATTTGCTGTTTAAAGTATAGCATAAATTGATGGTAGTGGATCAGAGACCCTGGAACAGGTCATTTTCTTCATTAGTGTTAAATGAAGTTTAGAAAAATTTCCCTTAAATTTATCAGAATTAGTCCAGGAAAGGTCAGTATGAAATAAAATCTATTTAAGATTTTATCAGAAAATCACCTTCTGGGACTTCCCTCCCTCGTGGTCCAGTGGTTAAAACTCTGTGCTTCCAATGCATGGGGCAAGGGTTCAATCCCTGGTGAGGGAACTAAGATCCCATATGCAGTGCAGTGTGGCCAAAAAAAGAAAAATCACCTTCTCTCTTTTTTTAAATCCAGGCTTGGGATCAACAGCTGTTCTAGCTTGGGCAGGGTAACTTGATATAATGGTGTACATTTTTACCCTGGTCTGCTCTTAGAGCAAATTTGAAATGGTTGTTTTGGAAAATGTGCTATGAACTTATCTCTAGACCTTCGCACCAGAGCAGTTAGTTCAGCCGAGCAAATCCTTGGCACTTGACGTGCATCTTTCATAACAGAACTTTGATGCTGTGACTTGATGCCTTGAAATCAGCACAACAGAATGGTGCTTGAAGAGCAGTGTTTACTTTGATCATTTTTCAACTTCTGTGCCCTAGCCTTTTCACGGAGTACAAATTGCTTTACCAGAGTTATGGGGCTGCAGCCCACGGACTGTTTTTGTAGTCTGGTTGCTGTGGTGATTCTTAGCCTTCCATGAAACTCCATCTCCAGGGAAACAGAAACCTTTGCAGCTGTCTCAACCTTTTTGGTGTTGTATTTGGTGGAGGTCTTCATCAAGCTTGTAGCAAGCCTGAGAGTGGTTGATTTGTGTCAGGGTAAACAAATACATTGAAACAAGGCGTCTCATTCTGGACAAAGCAAACAGCTTCCCTATCCTTCTCCCAAATCATATGGGGACTTTGAAGTATCTCCAAGTCCGGCTGAAGCCCAGAGTTTAGTGAGCCATGGAGATGCTGTTGGTCATGATGATGACATGAGCATGAGCTTTGGGAGAATGGCTGATGAAGTCTGTAGAGTTGCCCGGTGAAGAGAAGGTGGTGGCGGTGGAGAAGCTTAATGGGGCTGTGTGTGCCCAGACAGGAGAAGCTGGTTGAGGAAGAGAGGTGGGCTGAGTCTAGGGAGGCCAGCAGTTTGATGTTTAGGGAACTGTGAGAAAAACTGTTTTGACTTTAAACTTCAGTGGAGGACAGTAAAGACAAAACCTTCCTTCCATAGGAACCAAGGGAATGGAGAAAAATTTTTAATAAACTATGGCTTTAGAGGGTGGAAGTAATGATAGTGAATACTTAAGCAGCACTTACTATGTGCCAGTGCCAGTCACTGGTCTAAGTGTTTTATATGCAAGACATGTTTAATTCTTTGCCATCTGATGGAATAAGCACACGTATTATCCCCTTGTTATATAGTTGGTGAAACTGATGCCCATAGAGTCTTAACAGGCTTAAGGCCCTAAGGCTGGTAAGTGGAAAGCCCAGAGCCCAACTGGCTCTGAGTCACTGCTCTTAACCACTGGGTCAAACTGCCTGTAATTTAGGAAGGAAGGCAGAATGACCTGAAGGATTGGATTACAGGAGACACTGGCCAACTTGCTTGGAAGAAAATGTAGATCTTGGAAGAAATTAAATTATGCTCTAGAATATGTTTATTGATTCATTCGCTTGTCCATTCATTCATCGTTAAGTATTATGTAGTGCTTTCCAAGTGCAGGGTACTTGACTAGGCTCCAGGGTAATAAGAAAAAAAGTCCCATTCCCTCTTCTCAGATAATTTGTATATTAACTAAATACAAGGCAGCAGGTGCTAGATACTGTAAGAAGGGTTAACTGGACAGAGGTCAGGAGCACCCACAGGGAAGAGCTGCCTTCTTCCTTCTTGGGGCACCGATGACATGAAGCTTTCTTCAAGAGTATGATATTTTTTCTGTGAGGTGAACAAAAGTGATCCCAGATGAAAATACGAAGCTGTAGTTAAATTCAGTGTGTTAATACATACCTCTGCCTCTTTCTAAGGGCTTCCATGGTGGCTGAGTCGTAAAGAATCCTTCTGCCCATGCAGGAGACACAGGTTTGATTCCTGGGTTGGGAAGATGCCCTAGAGAAGGAAATGGCAACCCACTGTAGTATTCTTTGCCCGGGAAATCCCATATACAGAGGAGCCTGGTGGTCTACAGTCCATAGGGGTCTCAAAAGAGTCGGACATGACTTAGTGACTAAACAACAACCTCTTTCTGAACAAAATTGACAGGTCTAATCTGATGATATTGCATATGGTTTGTCCTTGAGAATTTCCAAACCATAGTAGATCAGTATGTCTAATCTGTGAACAGTGCTGGTAGGCATGAGTTGTGGGTAATGATGGAGAGCACTTTACAAGAAGGAAAGGTTGAGAAGGCCTGGGAGATCCGTCTTTATATGGAGTAAGTTCCTATGATGCCTCAAGTGGTGACTGTGCGAAGTTCCCAAGATATATTGAGGGCTTGTCTGTAACTAATATGTACTTTTAAACTATGGGACAAGTGTGTTTCTAGTGCTTACAAGTATTTATTTATTCCTCATAAAAAGCAGTCACTATTCTGTTTTTCAGATGAAGAAATAGCAGCACAGAGAGGTCAAGCAGTTTGCCCGGTCACACAGCTAAGGAATTAGTGGAGCTGGAATTGAATGCAAGGAGTAGGCTGCAAGTGTCCATGCTCTCAATCATTATGTGATTCTGATTAGTCATATTTCACTTAATGGGTTTCATTTTAAGTCATAAAGTATTCATCAAAACAGTCTGTTAGGTGCTAAGGCATTCCTAAGTTTAGCTTGAGGCGAATGTCAGACCCCCTCTTTCCCATGAAACATCTGGTCATTCACTGTTCTAAAAGGGACTATATTCACATTGTACATCATGCTTTATGTCTCAGTGCTGACTGGGAACCTTTCATGGTAAGTGGATAATTAATAGAAAAAAGAAACAAAAATCATAGAATTTAGCTACTTGTTAAACTCTGGTTTGAAAAGTTTGTTTGCTTAAGGATGTGGAATCTGATGGTGACTTTGATTTTAGTAGGTTTCCTTGTTTTAAAAACAAAGTTATTTTAGAATTTTATCCCCCGAAAATAGGTCTGAAAATTTTAACTTTTCATCATCTTTCTTCCAGAGAATAATAAAATTTCCCTCACATGTTGGAGTTTACAAAGAATTATGTTTGTCATAATATAAATTATTTAACCTTCTCAACTCTCCTATGTGACTACTCTGATTTCTTTTGAGGTAAGAGGAGATTTAATTTAATATATCTTAGGAAGAATAATGGCTTGTTCAAAGCTAGTTCTAATTTTAGAACTTGGGCTTATAAGCAAGAGACAGCAAGCTCCCACAGACTCAGATATACTAAGACATAGACGCATGGGGCCTGAACCTACCAGGACAGTGTTCTGAGCTCTTTAGGAGGCACTAATGAACTGCCATCACTGCCCTATTAGATTTGCTCTATCCTAGCATCCTTTTCTTCGGAAATAATTACTGTTGAGAAGTATTCTCAAGTATTTTGCTGTATTGCTTGCTAAATATAGAGACTTTAAAAAAATAGCAGACTTCTTTAGAGAGTAAATGAAATAAGTGAGTGAAGTGATTCTGAAAGTCTTAAGAAAAGTATTCAGGAATGAAGTTTTGGAAGCCCTAGCTTCCAGGATCAGAAGGGGGTCTTAATGGTCATTCAATCCAGTTATCCTTGTGTGTGACTTTTGTTTCTAAAATATCTCTGACAAACACTCACCCAGCCAGTACAAGTTGTTCAGAAAACTGGGAAGGAGTGGAAGAAACAAGAAAATGTATCACATTGACAGATTTTGCCTGTTTCTTTCAGACACCTTTAGGTCTAATCTGTCCTGCTTGGGAACCCCGCCCAGCCAAGCTGGTGTTGCCTCCCCCAACCCTCGACATCTTCTCTCCCCACACACCCTGGACATAGCGCAGTCTTGGCTGGTTTTATATTGAATATTATCATCATCTCCAGGAGTTGGTGATGGACAGGGAAGCCTGGCATGCTGCAGGCCATGGGGTTGCAAAGAGTCAGTCAGACATGACTAAGCAACTGAACTGGACTGACTGATCATCACCTCTTCATGTAGCTGACTTTCTCTGGATTGTGGTGACCACCTTGGGGAAAGATAGGCTGCATCTTATTCCATTTTTGTGTTCAGGAATGGGTATGGTGCCTGGCACATCCTAGGTACTTAATTAATGCTGTTTGAATAAATGAAAAACGTGCACAGGAAACACAAGTACCATCTGAAGCCAGCTTTGTGTGTTCCTGAGCTTTGACTGCCTTAGATCTGGAGACATAAGGGTTGGTGTGAGCATTCAGCTTACTAGGATACAGAGTTCCTTGTACTATCATTAAAACTTTTTCTAGAAGAGATTTGAAACTCAAGAATTGGTCAGGTTTATGGTGCATGAACGCTTAAATCACATTTTTTAAAACAGCATGGTAAAAAAGAGCCACAGAATACAGTATTTACCATTTTAACCATTTTAAAGTACGCAGTTGAGTGAAATTTGTACATTCATGATGTAATGCAAATATCGCCACTATTTTGTTCCAGAACATTTTCGTCACTTCAAAAAGAAGCTCTGTGCTAGCTAGCAGTCAGTCCCAGCCCTGGCAATAACTTCCTATCTCTATGGATTCACCTGCTCTGAACATGGCCTTTTGTGCTGACTTTTTTCACTTTGCATGTTTTCCAGGTTCGTCTGTGTTGTAGTGTATGTCAGAACTTTATTCTTTTTATTGGTGAATAAGATTCCATTGTATGGATATGCCACATTTTGTTTATTTCATGTTTTTATGGAGAGATTTGTCACTGAGTCAGATTTCTTATTTCTGGCCAAATATCATGAATGGTAGAGAATCTTAGTTATTTCTTTGAGATCCTGGTTATTTTGGAATATTTATAGTCTAAGCCTGAATATTTTGTAATGCAAGCACCCCATCCCTTTCCCATTTTGGCTCTATTTACTGCTTATTGGTGGTGGTTTCAAAGGATGCGTCAAAGACAGAATGGTAGACTACAGTAGTTTTACTGAAAATGAGAAGTAGAAGCTAGTGGCTGTTGACTTAATAGGTACATTTGGATCTTCACTGAATTATGAAGCAGAGCTTAAGCTGTCTGATTCTGATATTTTTTTTTAGAACCTTCCAGACTTTGGTTAGGATTCGAAACTTTCTTCATAGATGTATTATGGAAGAGTTGCTTTTATATGCTTTATTTACATGGGAAACTAAGTCTTTGTAATACTGCTGTGCCTTCTGTGTTTTTAAAATAGTAAAATTCAGAGATTATAAGCTTTTTAAAAAGTCATTTTATGTATAAAAATGAGACTATGCATAAATAGTTAAGACAATTAATATTTCCAGATATTAAGGTAAAACCTCATATTTCCTAATGTCAAATATGGGAGACAATTTTAATTATTGGAAAAGAATGTCCTTTTCTCTGTTGCTCTGTAACTCACTGATTCCCAGTGACTGACTTGACTTATCAGGGTTTCAATTGGTTGACTATATGTATGATATTGACAGAATTATTGAATCTTCATTATTGGGAAATAAATGACTGTGTGTAAGTTATGACTTGAAAATCAAATGGTTTGTGTTAGAATTTGCACTCGTTTCATTTTGAGATAAAATCCCTGCTGTGACACTCAATTCTAATTTACCTGTAAATAAATGTCAAGAGGATCATTCTTGATCTAAATAAGGAATGTTGTTCAGGTTTCTTATCACTTCGTCTTCTGCTTCTTTCTTTTACTTTTTATTTTCCCTCTTCCTTCAGGTTATTAATATATGCTGAAATGATTTCTAAGAGGATAACATAACTGTAATGAATTTGTTACCAGATCCAGCTCGTGACTGTAGCTTGTCCGTTTCCTGTTAGAGCAAATGTAATAAACTACTTTTAATGGTGCCTGAATAAAATAGGAAATTCAACCCCTTTAATATTGGCTTTAGGAAGATGTGATCCCATCTTAGACACTTATCAACTACAGCATGCCAAATTCTATATGCATATTTTGGCAGCCTTCCCTCTGTGATCATAGATCTTACCCTGAAAACTCATTGCGAGGCTTAGGGAAAACTTAACTCTGAGAAGAGAAACAGTACTGAACTCTAGTGTAAACACTTTAACCACATTTGCTCTATTGTGCATTAGCCTGTTCTGACATAGTTCATTGCCTGAATTAAAAGCATTTAAAATTCTGTGCCTCTAAAAGACAGTAGAACATATGGTCAAAAAAATAATGCCTTTTCAGGAAAAATACTCCCAAGGCACAGATAACATGTTTTCTCACCTTTGACGTCTGAGTTATTTATTCTCCCTTTCTCAAGGATGGGTCATGTAATGTTGAAGCTAAAGTTCCTCTAAAACGTTTCCATTTAAAATTATGACCTGGCTGGATGAAACCAGAATACCCTTAGGGGGCTGGTACTGTGACTTTCAGGAGTTGTTTTGCTAGGGCTTTCTAATAGGAAATTCAACCCCTTTAATATTGGCTTTAGGAAGATGTGATCCCATCTTAGACACTTATCAACTACAGCATGCCAAATTCTATATGCATATTTTGGCAGCCTTCCCTCTGTGATCATAGATCTTACCCTGAAAACTCATTGCGAGGCTTAGGGAAAACTTAACTCTGAGAAGAGAAACAGTACTGAACTCTAGTGTAAACACTTTAACCACATTTGCTCTATTGTGCATTAGCCTGTTCTGACATAGTTCATTGCCTGAATTAAAAGCATTTAAAATTCTGTGCCTCTAAAAGACAGTAGAACATATGGTCAAAAAAATAATGCCTTTTCAGGAAAAATACTCCCAAGGCACAGATAACATGTTTTCTCACCTTTGACGTCTGAGTTATTTATTCTCCCTTTCTCAAGGATGGGTCATGTAATGTTGAAGCTAAAGTTCCTCTAAAACGTTTCCATTTAAAATTATGACCTGGCTGGATGAAACCAGAATACCCTTAGGGGGCTGGTACTGTGACTTTCAGGAGTTGTTTTGCTAGGGCTTTCAAAGGAAACCAGACTTTACAAAATTCCCAAGATTTTCCTAAAGTGACCAGAATTTAGTTTCCTTAGAGAATGCTTTGGTCTAATCCATACATCAACTAGGAGGCCCTGGAGCTCAAGGAATGATTGGCTCACACCTCTGTCTGCTAATTCTGATTGTAGAAACCCAGAGGAGGGTATATTTCTGCAGATTTCCAGAGCCTTAGCATTCTCGTGGCCCTCTGCACTTTCTGGGTATATAACTTTACACGTGGCATGTCTGAGATACACTTGATTGACTTGGATTTGAAAGGCAACCAACACCATCTTGAGTGCCATCATGCATTCGTTCATGAGAATGGTGAGCATTATTAAAGCTTTTGTAGAGGAGACAGAAGGAGATAGTATTCATAAAAATACTTGTTGACCCATCCCTGTGGATTTCACTGGCCTCTCAGCTTGTACTGGCCTTCTGTTGTCTTACTCACAACTTAATCCTCTTTCTTTCTTCTCTATCTTTCTCTCCTTTCCAGAAGCAAAATAATTCCTGCCTCTTATTCCTTTAGAGCATCCCCATCAACCCCTCTGCCCTATGGCCAACACCCAAGATTAAGAATGAGGTGGGAATCAAAAGACATAGATTGGCTGGATGGATGAGAAACATGTTCATGTATGCACTTCCACTTACCACATTACTTAACCCTCCAAACTGTATATAATTATTTTATATTCTTAGGTTAATCATGCTTCCATTATGGCTTGCAACTATAATTACCTTCGATTTTTGTCTGGCTATTGATTATGAAGACTGATAAACACCTTTTACTATTGTGAACAAAAAGAATGAGATGAGAAAGTAGGGAGAAGGAAAGAGACAGACATTCCATTCTGTTCTTATGAATAGACTATGAATATTTTTAAGAATAAAACAAGTTCATTCTATTCTTAGCACTGCCACTTTCTAGCCATATGTCTTTGGCTAGAAATTATCTAGCCAAAATTCTCTCTAAGCACAAGTTTCTTCATCTTTAAAATGGGAATAACTATAATTATGCAAAGTAACTCTTGATAAGAATAGCAAATCTTAATCCAGTAGATGAACCGATGAATCTGCTTACTGTCTTTGAGAGATGATACTAATGCCTCTCACTATTATTCCTATTAACATGGCAACCAAGTGTAGTGATTTTGAACATCTGTATCTTAGTAATTACTCCTCTCTAGATTTCTCCTTCGTGTTAGAAAGGAAACACTGTATGCCCATTCAGATTTCCTTACTAGCTTCAGGTTAATGTACTAGTCCAGGGAAATCCAAATGCCATCCTTTAACATTTAGAGCATCAAACTAAATTTAATCACTACCTGCACACTGAGTGGTACATTTGCTAACTTTAAGAGGGTGTGTAAGCAGCAATCTTTATTGAGATTCATAACTGCAGTTTGCAGATGGGAATGATTGATCCAGTACTCACATCATGTCGACACTGGGTTCTTGCTATGCCTGCCTTTTAAATTGGCTTCTACTGGTCACTCCATGGTTCTCTTTATTATACAAGTCTGTTTATCACAGTAATGACAAGCAAGCTATCCTGACATCCTGTAATTATATACATGTCAAAGGAATGGCTTACTAAACAGGTAGCAAAAACACTTTTGAGCCCATTGTAAAAAGCAGACATTGAGAGGAAATCAGTGAACACAGCACACATTACGGGAAGCTTTGGTTGTATATTAGTGTTAGATACAATAATAAAGTGTTTGGAATCGATCTATTAAGTATGATAAGGAATATGAAAAAATAAAAGCAAATATTTTTTCATGTTAATCACTTTGCCAGTATTAAGTTCCTTCAATTTTTCTAGAAGTTTAATTCCTAACTGTTCTAATACACTTCACTTGCCTGAATGAAAATCACTTAAAATTCTATGCCTCTAAAAGATAGTAGAACTTTTGGTCAAATTTTTGTCTTTATTATCTATCCCTGAGAAAGAGAACATGCTCCAGGGTTTTCTTCATGTTTCATGTATTTGCATAACTGCAAAAAATAATAAGTAAAATCATTCTGTTTTCTTGGCTTTCACTGTTTGCCTAGTGTGATTCCCCTCTATGGCATAGGTGGTACTCTGCCCTGTCCTGTACACACAACAGAGGAGGATAATCAGGGTGTTTATTCTCACAAAGCCTAGGCCTGGCCTCGAAATTCTGTCCAGCAAACGTTCCAGGCAGCCCCCACCATTTGTCTTGGGAGCATGAGTTAGTGCCTGTTTGCTTTTCCTGACTGTGTTTTAAAGTTCAGATAGAACTTGATAGTGAAATTAATGTCCTCTTTATCGATGCATCGCCCCCCCCCCCCACGTCATATTCTGGCCAGGAAAATGCAACCATTTGACTCTGTAACCATTACTTGAGTCACATTTCATGAATAGCTGTCATTGGTGCTTCCTTTTACTCATCTTTCAGAAACCATGTTGCCTGCTCACTAGATATCTAGCCCTGTGCTAGCCCCAATGATGCAGAAATGAGTGTAACTTAGTTTCTGCCCTTGAAGAGTGCCCTGAGGGTTTCACAGTGTAAAGCGGGAAGGCAGTGCCTTGCAGAATAGAAACTGGAGTGTGGTCTGTGGGCATGGCCCTGGACCCAGCTCTGTCTGTGGGGCAGGGAGGATTTCACTGCAGGTTGCATTTTGAGCTGGGTGCACTTGATCCAGGGGCTGGCTGGAGGGTGCTGCAGGAGAGAATCCTGAAAGACTGTGGTGTGTTAGTGACAGAGACAGTTCCATTTTCAGATGGCAGATGCTTAGTGCTCAAGGACAGTGGGAAAGTGACTGTCCGTGTTCCCAGCCTTGCTGTCAGCCCCATCCATAACTCAGGACATCGGGAGTCTCCCCTTTCTCAGCCTCTTTTTCCTATAGTGACTAAGCAGTGGGCCACTCTGGGAGGCAGAGCCGGGGTCCCTAGAATCCCCTTGCAACTCTCCCAGCCAAGACTCCTTTAGAGGGTCATGACCTGTAGCTTCAGAAATATTCCTCTGTTTATACGAGCTCTTGTCTCTCAACCCCCAATGCAAATTTAGTTCCGAGTATTTTTCCAGGGCATTCAAAATACAGACAGGCAGACTTATTTCTGCATTATATTTCAGACTTTCATTTGAGGGCCTTTCTTCCTTATTTTGTGGTTTTATTAGATTATTTTCACAGTCTCCTAGGGAATCCTGAATCCTGTCCTTGTTGAGGGGAGGAGGACTTAGTTTTGGAATTGACTGGGTGTGTCCCTCTCATCATGTTAAGTGTCTCAAGACAAAACCATTGGGAAGGAGCATGATGTCATTTGTCATAGAGGTGAAGTCAAAAGAACTCAAAACCTTAATGCCAGTGAGGCAAAGGTGAATGATCAATTGACTTCTTAGGGTAGAGTGGAGACAGTATGGGTAAAAATTCCTTGAATTTAACATTTAACTGATTGATGTTCTAGAAATTAAGAGAAATGTAAAAATAAAATCATAAGAAAATTTTTAAAGTTGCAGATCCAATCTTTCAAGAATATTTTAAGGGAATCTTTTTATACCAATTCCCAGATGGCAAAAGACAAGCAATGGTAAATAAAATGTCAGCTGTAGGGGTTCCTCAGATTGGAATACCCTTTAAAACACGGCAGAGCAACTAACTACCGTTCCCCACTCCCAGCAACTGGTTGCATATTTCAAGTGCATCTGAGTCAGATTTGAGTTCCTAAAAGTCCCATTGCCCAAATGTAAGGGTAATTCGAGTTCAGCTGTGGTTACCCTGGTGTCCTGAAGTAGGCTGAGTCCGGCTGTGTAAATTATGAGTGCTATGGGAATCAGATGTAGGATGTTTTCAGTTACTGCCAGCGCCGTTGCTAAGTGGTTCTCTGCTTACTTCTGAAGAGGGCATAGATATGGCTATACACACACCAGGGTGGGAGTTTATGGGTCTTGTTTATAGACACAGTGCTGGAGTGCTTCTCTTATCTGCCTTCGTGTAAACTGATTGTTGGATCATCCATTTCAGACCAGTATTTGGTCTGATTTTAGGGAACAGAAGTCCCTCTGGTTGTGTTTTGGATGACTTCACTGTTTCACGGGTCCACAGGGGCTCTTACTAGAATCAGACATGTTGACATGGAACTTCACTGACACGTTAGCAAAATTAGACAACTGTTAGACTTTTGTATCAGTTTCTTTGCTTGCTTTGCTTTTGTTTGTTTTAACAAACCCCAAGAGGAGGGGATATAACTAATAAGAAATTTTTGAAATCACTGTGGTGGAAATAATCGTGCATCTCTGCCATGAATCCTGGAAAATTCAAAACCGTTTTCATATGGCATCTTTCCATCAAGAGAGTGGTGTTCTTTTCTGTAAGAAAGTACATAATTCATTTAGATAAAGTGATTTAGAGGGTTTCCTGCAATGTATGGTTTCTGCTTATCACAGATAATCTGTGGAGAACCGAGTCTTCACCCAAACAAGGTCCAAAGAAAACCCTTCCTGTTGTTTTCTGGTGATAACGTGGCAAGGACACGCTTCCTAAATGGGAGACAGGAAGTTTGTCTTCCCACTTGGAGGCTTTATGCTCCTGAGAGTTGGCCTTGACCTTGGTCAAAACTGTGTTCAGATTCCCCAGAAGAGTACTCAAAAAAGATTTACTTTGAATTTCTTTGTAAAATAGGACTACATGAATTATATCTAATAGTTCGTTGAAGTGCACAGATAGCCTCATAAGACCTAATATCAACAGATGTCATAGAGCAGATTAGACCAAATGGTTTTCCTGTATTTTCAGTAGTGTATGAGGAACAACATCTACATCAGAGATGTGACAGATCAGATTTACTGGTATTTTCTCATGACATTCAGAAGACTGAATATTCAGCACTGTTTAAGACAAACCTGTGTAGTGCTGGAACTCTTGGACAGGGCTTTTTGGACTGCTGTGTGATCAAGTATGGTTTCAAGAAGTCACTGAAATTCCAGAAGCTACATGTGAAAAGTTTTTAGTTCTGCATGTGTACTAAGTCGTTTCAGTCTTGTCTGACTCTGTGTGACCCTATGGACTATAGCCCTCCAGGCTCCTCTGTCCATGGGATTCTCCAGGCAGGAATACTGGAGTGGGTTGCCATGACCTTCTCCAGGCGATCTTCCTGACCCAGGGATTGAACCCCTGTCTCTTATGTCTCCTGCACTGGCAGGTGAGTTCTTTACCGCTAGCACCACCTGGGAAGCCTGTTTTAGTTCTGAGTTGTCATCTATTATGTTCTTTCCATGAGGGGATGATATTTTAAAAACAGAGGTGTAATTTCTAGTTTGATTAGGGAGACTAATTTTGTTTCTGTTTCTGTGATTAGAATTTTCCTGCTCTTCTATAGTATATTCTTTAACATGGGTTAATGGTTACTTCACCTGGAGTTCATGGTTCCTGCAATGGATGTATTTCCCTGACACAGTCAGAAAGTTTTATGTGTCAGTGGGGTGTTTTGGTGTGTGTATATGGTGGAGGGTGTGTGTGTGGGGGAGGATTCATAACTTGCATTAAGCTCTCAAGAGCTCTGTAACTCCCAGAGGTTAAGAAAGAAGCCACTAATACAGAGATTGTCACTGTTCCCTCATTTGAGATGCAGCCCCTTTAAGTTTACCTCCATTTGCCTTCACCACCACATGGCCTCTGGGTTCAGTTTGTTATTCCTTGCGCGCACACACACACACATGTGAAACCTGTGGACTAAGAGATGACCCTTATTTTTATGTGTAAATCTGATGTAGGGTTGAGAGTCAACTCTCTAAACTTTTGTTTGGATGTCCAAGTTGGAAACTGTTGGCTACCCTGCTGTTTCTTTGCTGCAGCCTGTCTCACCTCTGATCTTCTGACTGTAATTCCTGGACAGTTTACACAGCGAGGGGGAAAAAGCTTTAGCACAATGCTCTTATCTCTGTAACTAGAGTCTATCTTGATCTATAGTTGATTCTAAAGAGGATTTTCTTTTTCTCATTCTTTTTCTTCTCCTTTTTTCCCCTTCTTTTTTTCAGCCTGAGAGAAATTAGGCACCTGAGCCAGGAATTCTTTAAGAGCTATTCTCGGTATGTTCTCCCCACATTTCTGGGAGCTTTTTTACCTTCATTCTCTGTTGGTTGTTTTTGGTTGTCTTCTATCTTCCCTTCAGCATGATTTATTCAAGTGGAGGAAGGTTGCTGAGGGGTTAGGTGAGCAGGTGCTTGGGGGGACTCTCTGTTGCTGCCAACTGATCTTTTTAGTATTGAGTATTTTTCTCTTAATTTCCCAATTGTAGTGTCAATTCTTCTTTGCCAAATGGTTTTTGGGGCTTTGCCTGGGCCCCATGTGCCAGAGTCGGGGATTCATCTTGGCCAGACACTGCCACATATTGAAGAGGGAACCGATTCCAGGAAAGCTCAGAGAACCATGGCTCCTAGAAATCTCTCCTTGATGGTGTGAGCCAGGCCTCAACACTTTGGACCATCTGGAAAATTTTGGACTTGAGCACCAGTATCTGTCTCATACATATTTTTCTTTTCCTTTCCTAAGGTTTTTTTTTTTCCCCCTAAATTCTTGTTCGTTGGAGATATATATTTATTACTGTTTTATCTGTGAGCTCCAAGAAGAATCGTCTGCCTGAGGACTGCAGCTATTCTTTGTGCTCAATAAACAGTTTTGTGATGAATAAATCTGGAAACTTTCACACATTAGTAGTGACAGAGTGTTTCTTTGCAATTGTCAGGTACTCTTAGATAAGGAATGATTTCATCTCTCCTTTCCCCACATTCCATAGTGTGTGCTTTCTGTAGTGGGTATCTCTCTCTCTAGTTAGTGTAGCAATATGAATCTCTGCCCCTGCTCTATTTCTAGACGTAGACACATCTCCAAAATTCTGTGAAGTTGATTTTGTACCATCAGAAAACATGTTATTTTGCTGTAGCTGTACCTGACATCACTGTTCATTAGTACTCTGCTTTTAATACTGTGCTTATGCCAATACTCGGAGAAGGTAATGACACCCTACTCCAAGTACTCTCGCCTGGAAAATCCCGTGGACGAAGAAGCCCGGTAGGCTGCAGTCCATGGCGTCGCTAAGAGTCAGGCACGACTGAGCAACTTCACTTTCACTTTTACTTTCATGCATTGGAGAAGGAAATGGCAACCCACTCCAGTGTTCTTGCCTGGAGAATCCCAGGGACAGAGGAGCCTAATGGGCTGCTGTCTCTGGGGTCGCACAGAGTTGGACACGACTGAAGCGACTTAGCAGCAGCAGCAGCAGCATGCCAGTACTAAACTGACCCTAGCAGTGTTGCCGAAACAGCTCATGACAGAGTCTTGCTTCTGTGTTTTTTCACTTTTCTGTAAGTTAGTTAGCTAAATACCTTGGAGTCTATTCAGATTAAAAAAACTTTTTAGGTAACATAAATTGATGAATTTATTGTGGTAAATCAGTCATTAAAAATCGACTCTATGTTAAGTACAGTATTAAACGTAAGACATATGTTTGCCTACTGGGTATTTGCAGTCTGTTTTGAAAATCAAGACACATATTCTCAGTAGTAGATGAACCAGATGGTATTATATACCATAATGCAAATTATTCATAGAATAAGATACTTTTTGGCCTTGAAAAGCAGAGAATTAAACATCCAACTGGCATTTACCGAGTGCCTACCCTGTGCTAAGGCATGGAGATTGATAGTTTAGTGTCTTCTTATCAGTGACCCGAGGATACACTATGATAAATGACACTGGTGTCCTAGGCAGTTCTGCAATGAAAGGCAGAGATACACTGAGATCAGAGCGGTCCAGCAGTCACTGGGGAGACATCGAGTAAAGTAATCCAGCTTTGAGAGCTCTATGCCTAATGATGGTACAGATTCAGATCATAGATCTAGCCCATTTAATCTTCATAAGGATTATGGCTGAGACGTAAAATTATTTCCAGTGTATCTCTCAGTCTGTGTCTGTCAAGTTAAAGTTCATTTTTGTTTTTTTGCCTGATCACTTTAGGGTGCTTTTTGGTGTGTTCAACTTGTTTGCATGTGTGTGTACTCCAGTATTCTTGCCTGGAGAATTCCGTGGGCAGAGGAGCCTGGTGGGCTACAGTCCACAGGGTTACAAAGAGACACAACTAAAGTGGCTTAACACGCATGCATGCACTCATGCTAAGTCGTTTTAGCCGTGTCTCACTCTTTGAGATCCTATGGACTATAGCCCATCAGGCTTCTCTGTCCATGGGGTTCTCCAGGCAAGAGCACTGGAGTCAGTTGCTGTGCCCGCCTCTAGGGGATCTCCCTGACCCAGGGATTGAACCTGCATCTCTTACGTCTCTTGAATTGGCAGCGGGTTCTTTACCACTAGCACCACCTCAGTTTATTTAAATACAGGTAATTCTTGGGTCTTGCCTCGCCCCTCTGGACAGAAAGCCAGTGGAGACATACTTATATGAAAGTGTCTGTTCAGTATTTATCCATCCTTTTGCTTTTCCACGTTCGTGTTGACTGACCTTGGCTGATGTGCTCTGGGAGGGTGTTGTTGAACCCTCTGTGTCCAGATCTCCTCACAGGTGCTTTTGGGTGATGCTAATGATGACAGTGTAACCCTACAGTAGTCCTTGATCTGCTAGCAAAACTGGCCACAGGTTTCCTATCCAAACTCATGGTTTTCTTCTCTGTTTTTTCTTTTTGAGGATTGGAACCGTATACAGTCAATTTTTATTCTGTGTGTTCTCTGTGCCTCGTTTCTTTGGAAAACCCCTTCGAGCTAATAGCTGGGATGATGAAAGCACTGGCAGCTCCCTTTGGCAGCCCCTCTCCCTTAGCTTTCGGTGCTTTTCTTTGGCAGAACTCACTTGACTTTATAGAGAGAGATTGGAGTTTACCTGGAAGAGAACAAAGTCATTTCTTTGACGATTCAGAGGAATGACCTGCCCCCAGGTGATTCTATTCTCCATTTTAAATTTAGTCATTTGATTTGAAGGATAAGGCAGCCCTGAGGAAAGGTAACTTTTATTTTGCCTTTGCCAACTCTGAAAAAAAAAAAGTGTTTTGTTTACTTGTAGTCTGCTTTTACTGGGAGCTGATTCATGTTTTGGTTGAAATTAGTATGGCTTGAACCACATGATATAGCTGTTTTTTTAGTTAAAAAAGGTCAAATATTGGCAGAATCATCTAGTTAAACCTAATATATCTTATCTATAGCATCTGAACTAGCTTTTAGCTTGTTTCTATTAATGGTGGGCTATGAAACAGCATGCCTTGTGCTGTGCTTAGTGGTTTTAATGGAAAGCTAGTGCTAAGACTTCTCTTTCTGTTTCTTCCTAGGTCACTCTGCACCTGAATCCCATCTCCTCAGTCCACATTCACCACAAGCCTATTGTGTTCCTGCTCAATTCCCCACAGCCCCTGGTTTGGCATCTGAAGACAGAGAGACTGGCATTTGGGGTCTCCAGACTTTTCTTGGTAAGTGCTTAAAACCCTCCCAACGTGATCCTTGAGCATAAGGATATAATGACCCTAAAATTTTCAAGGCTTTTAAAAAGGCTTATTTCATTGAAATGTTAATAATAGCAGAGTCCACAGTGTATTAAAGTTGGATTTTGCTCTTAGTGATATTTGGGTTTGATAAGCATTCACAGAAAACAAATACCACTGTTATATCCTCTTCTATGCATGAAGAGTCTGGTCTAGCTTGCATGTTTGAGCAGATCTGTAGCCATACTCTGTGTGGCCTGAGCTTTGGTCTCAGTCTCCCCCTCCTTCCTCCCCATGGTACCAGGAGATTGTAAATATTGTAAGCAGCCATTAGATGTGTGGTCTCTGACCATAAAATAAATACATACAGACCCATTTTATTCATATATAACATGGGCCTAACTATAGGAGACTGACAGTGCTTTTGAGTATGAAGGGAGCCAGTTTAGTGTGAGTGCTTGTAGGATCTGTTTGTTGAGAAAGTGACACAGTGAGCTCCAAAATGAAAACATTTGTATTTTATAAAAAAGCTGGAACCCAGCTCTTGTGGAAGGATCCAAATATTACCTACTATTTGTAAATCATGTCCTTTTGAGTTTGCCAGAAACATCCAAGCTCGCTAGTTGTGGAGAAATTGACGGGTTGTTTGGATAGAATTTTTGGGGTATGATATCATGTCTGATGATGAGCAACACTGCACAGTGATAACTCACATTGTCTATTGCTGGGGATACATGCTAATGTCCTCAACTCCAGAGCCTCGGGCTCCCAAACCTCTCTTGCCTACAAGCAATCAAAACGAGAAGAGTCCACAGTCAATGGTGTTCATCTTGCACAATGAATACATTTTGCCTAATTAATGATACTTAATTCAGATCTGTAGTTTCTTATCACTTGTATTTGAAGTGTACTTTTAAAGACTCAGAGGTACCCACTGAATAAAATAAGACTCCATAGATGATACAATTAAAAAGTAGATAATTAAATGAGTAAAAAGGGAGGAAGGGAAAGCTTTTTTAGGAGAATATCAATGAATAGCTATAGAAGGAAGGATGGAATTAGAAAATCATCAATTTGTAACTGTCATAGTAAAAGTTGATTAGGCAAGAGTCATCAATAGATGCTGAATCTAGTGATGGTGGAGGGTATTTGAGGAACAGTATATTTACATAGTCTTATTAGTTATTATTCTAGCCAAAAATCCATATAACCTGAGTCTAATCATGAGCAAATGATGAAGGAAACTAATTGGGTCACATTCTATACAGTAACTGGCCTGTACTCTGCAAAAATGTTAGTCATCGAAGAAAGGTTGAAGAGCCATTCCAGATTGAAGGAGGCTAAAAAGACATCTGTGATCCCTGGGTAAGGAGTGGCACTGTCACTATGAGGAACATTATGGTGACAACAGGAGGAATTGAAATTGAGCCTATAGATTAAAGTATCAATGTTGTATTTCATGAATTTTATAATAGTACTTTTCTTATTCAAGAGAATATCCTTCTTAGTAAACATAATACACTTAAGCATTAAGGGTTAAAGGGCCAAATAGTTCAGAGAAAAATTCATATATAGATAGAATATAAAGCAAATATGGCAATATATTGAAAACTGGTGAATCTAGTTAAAGAGTATACATGAGTTCTTTGTACTGTATTTGCAACTTTGTAAATGTGAACATTTTAAACCCCAAAGTACATTTATAAGATAGGAGTTACTAGTAAGTTAAATTATAGCTTTTTCTGAGAATTCAAACTCTCATTATTTCTAAAATTAAAAGGCCCAAAGTCAAAATTAGCTGTTATTGGGCTTCCCAGGCGGCTCAGTGGTAAAAAATCCGCCTGCCAGTGCAAGAGACACAAGAGACATAGGTTCAATCCCTGGGTTGGAAAGATCCCCTGGAGGAGGAAATGGCAACCCACAGTATTCTTGCCTGGAGAATTCCTTGGACAAAGGAGTCCATGGTGTCGCAAAGAATCAGTCAGAAATGAGCACACACACATGCATACACACCTTATTGTTATCAGCACATTTATTTAGCACTTAGTATGTTCCAGATATTGCATAAGTGCTCTGATGTTTTCTCTTATTTAATTCTCACAATAACCCCATGATGATGGGGATATTTACAGATGGATTTCCAGATAAGGAACTAAGATTTAGAGAGGTTAAGTAGTGACCCAAATCACTTGGCTAGTTACTGACAGAGTTGAGATTCACATCCAGAAAGGACTTAACGCTACAAGCACTTATACTAAATTGGCTCCCTTCGTACTCAAAAGCACTGTCAGTCTCCTATAGTTAAAGGCATAGTAAGATTAACGGTCATTACTATAAAACCCTGTACTCATTTTGCCCTTATTGTGTAGAGTTGTGCTATCCAATTCTGTAGGTACTAGCTGTGTATGTCTATTTAAATGAAGTAAAGTCAGAAATACAATTCCTTAAACACCCTAACCGTTTCAGGAGCTCAATTTCAGGAGCTACTACATTGGGCAGGTTATGAGCAAGGACTTTTGCCTACGCTGGTTTGAATCTAAGCAGTAACAAGGGGAAAGTATTTAATTTCTCTAAGCTTGACTTTCCTCAGTTGTAATATGGGAGTGATAATAGTCACTACATCATGAGGTTGTTCTCTTAATTAAATGCAATTACATGTAAAATGTTTAGTAAGGGACCTGGCATGGATAATTCATAAACATTACTACCATTTTTGTGGCTATTTATTATTAGTCGTTAGTAAAGACCACTTGGGAAGGATGTTGAATTTACATTTCTAATTATGAAATGTCTGGCTTGGCCAGGGAGGCCTGGCATGCTGCAGTCCTTGGGGTCGCAGAGAGTCAAAACGACTGAGTGCCTGAACAACAACAGCAACTAGCTTGGCCGGCCCCAGACTGAAAGGTGTTCCCGTTTCTTTGGGCTGTAGATCCAGATGAAAGTGGGGGTCACATGTATTGTAGTTGCACCCATCGCTTTCTGGATTCTTTCTTCAAACTGCCTCTCTGTGACTTTTAAGGGAAAGTATCTTACTCCTAGTTATTATTTATTTGCTTTAATTCTGTTTAACATCGGTAAGAACCGCTTCTTGGCCATCAGCTTATGACACACTAACAGTGAACCGCAGGAGATGGTTTTAGTAAACAATTCAACATCAGCCCTATCTGGAGTTTATCCCATGTAAGGAGATTGTAGAGCAAGTGATGAAACTCAAATTACCAGCACATGGGAGGCAGCATTGGGAGAAGTCAAGCATTCAGATTCTGGGGCACCTGAACTCTGCCTTGCTGTCCAACAGGCTTTCTTTAGGGACAATGGTTTTCTGTATCTCTGCATTTCCTCGTGACCTGGAAGAGATGGTGGAGCATCTGTTGTTTATTCCGATTCTTAGATCATTAGACAACAAAAAGGTACGAGTTTTCTCACAAGCTGGGCAACTCTCCCTAACAGAGATGGTGCTGAAGGGAAGGAGGCAAGGCGAGCTCTTCCCTTGTTCTCTGTAACTTGAAATGAATGACTTGACAGCCACTGGGACAGAGGGATCTGGATAGATAATTGCAGGTGTGTTTCCTTTATTCATTCATTGTAGTTAGAGGTAAGGGATAAGATAACTAAATTATTTTACATAAAGTGTTTCATCCAAACACTTCAGAAGGTCCCTGGAATCTTTGGAAACTGAGGCTTAGCCATGTCCTTCAGTGTCTTTTCCCAGGTTACCTAGAGAGCTCAAGGGAGCTGTGGAGAGAGGGTAGGTCCCATGATTCTCAGTCTAAGATGTGCATGTCCTTTGATGATGGACTTGTATTACAGTCCTAAAGCTGTCTTTACTTTAGAGTTATAATACTTTAAACGTTTTTTTTTTGTGTGTGTTTTGTCTGCGTTGTGTGACTTGCAAGATCTTAGTTCCCTGATCAGGGATTGGGGCACCCTCAGCAGTGAAAGCATGGAGTCCTAACCACTGCACTGCTAGAGAATTCCCAACAGTTATTATTTTTAAGTAGGATTGTGCTGTGCTTAGCTGCTCAGTCGTGTCCTGACTCTCTATGACCCCATGGATTATAGCCCGCCAGGCTCCTCTGTTTATGAGGATTCTCCAGGCAAGAATACTATAGTGGGTTGCTATGCCATCCTCCAGGGGATCTTCCCAACCCAGGGATCAAACCCTGGTCTCCCACATTGCAGGCGGATTCTTTACCGTCTGAGCCACCAGGGAAGCCTAAGAATACTGGAGTGGATACCTTATCCCTTCTCCAGGGGATCTTCCTGACCCAGGAATTGAACTGGGGTCTCCTGCATTGCAGGCAGATTCTTTTCCAGCTGAGCTTCAGGGGAAGCCCAGGATTGTGAGAGAATTTCAAGTAATGATATTTGTTCATCTAGAACCAGGGTGACCTTTTAAGTTGTCAAGTCTGCATTATTATAACTGCCCAATTTACAAAAGGAAACCTTTCATAATTAGTTAGCAGGATCTTGTGTTACACAGACTGTCACAGACACCTACGAGGGTGACTGAAAACATTATATTTTAATGCCATCCGAAGAAGGTATCTGTTTATCTGTTTTCTACTGTCAAATCTTTTCAGTCCTCCTCTTGATTCCACTGTGCAGGCAAGAGGGCATGTGTCAGGTAGGGAGAAGGTGGGATTGAGTTTCCTCTGCAAATGCAGTTCTTTTATCTGGTTGTTCTGGTTACCTCGCAAACGGGAGTGGATGAGAGTGATTATTTCAGGCTGAGTGTCAAGTGGTAGATCTTTGAGTATGTCACTCACACACACGCACACGATCGAGTTGTCATAGACTTATAGGTTTTCTTTTTCAAGGTGTAGGGATATCCCAGAGAAGATTGGGTCGGTTAGAGTTATCCTTCAGTACAACCTGAGATAAAAATAATCCCACTCTCTCAATCTGTCACGTCGAAACTACAAGTACAAACTCTCTTAGAAGGATCATCTAAACTTATCTTTATTTATGCAATCATTTCTGCATCAAAGACAAAATAGTGCAATAAATGTCTGAACTTTTAACCTGTTTGCTAAAAATGATTGAGCAGAGCCACAATACTGGATTATCTTTAAAAACATGCTATAATTTGAATAGGCATTTCTCCAAAGAAAAACACAAATGGCCAATGACATGGGAAAAGATGCTCAATGTCATTAGTCATTAGGAAAATGCAAAGATACATGATACAGGGTGCCCAGGGCTGGTGCACTGGAATGACCTAGAGGGATGAGATGGGGAGAGAGGTGGGAGGGGAATTCAGGATGGGGAGCACATGTGCACCCATGGCGAATTCAAGTCAAAACCAATACAATATTGTAAAGTAAAATAAATAAATAGAAAAAAAGAAAACCAAAGAAAAACAAAACCAAAAAGAAAACCACAATGAGAATCCTCTTCACTTCACATTCACTAGAATGGCTTTAATAAAAATGGCACATAATAACAAGCGATGTTGAAAATTTAGGGGAATTGGAATTCCCATACATTGTTGGTGGGAAGGTTAAATAGTGCTTTGGAAGACAATTGGGCAAAATATATGTGCATGGAAAAATTTGTCCACAATTGTTCATAACAGCATAATTTGTAACAATAAAGTGAAAACAACCCAAAAGTCCATCAGTTGGTGAAGGGTCAAAAAGTGGTATATCTATACCCTGAGATATTATTTGACCAAAGGAATGAAGTACTGATACATACGACAATATGGATGAACCTTGGAAACACAAATAAAAGAAGTGAAAGTGAAGTCGCTCAGTCGTGTCTTACTCTTTGTGACCCCATGGACTGCAGCCTACCAGGCTCCTCTGTCCATGGGATTTTCCAGGCAAGAGTACTGGAGTGGGGTGCCCTTTACTTCTCCATAAAAGAAGTCAGACACAAAAATCTACAGTGCATGATTCCATTTATATGAAATGTCCAAAACAGGCAAATCCATAGAGATGGAAAGACGATCAGTAGTTGCCAGAGGCTAGTGGGAGAGGAGGATGGGCAATGGCTACTAACGGTGTGGAGTTTCTTTGGGGTGAAAAGTGTTCTGAAATTAGATAATGGTGATTATTACCACAGTTGTGAATATACTTAAAACAGTGGCTCAGCGGTTAAAGCGTCTGCCTCCAATGTGGGAGACCCGGGTTCGATCCCTGGGTCGGGAAGATCCCCTGGAGAAGGAAATGGCAACCCACTCCAGGATTCTTGCCTGGAGAATCCCATGGACGGAGGAGCCTACTAGGTTCAGTCCACGGGGTCGCAAAGAGTCGGACACGACTGAGCGACTTCAACTTCACCTTATATAGTTTAAAGTGAAAGATTGAACCCGGGTCTCCCACATCGCAGGCAGATGCTTTACCATCTGAGCCACCAGGGAAGACTCATACAGTTTAAAAGGANTGCCTGGAGAATCCCATGGACGGAGGAGCCTACTAGGTTACAGTCCACAGGGTCGCAAAGAGTCGGACACGACTGAGCGACTTCAACTTCACCTTATATAGTTTAAAGTGAAAGATTGAACCCGGGTCTCCCACATCGCAGGCAGATGCTTTACCATCTGAGCCACCAGGGAAGACTCATACAGTTTAAAAGGAGGAATATTATGATATCTCAATGAATTATAAGGGTAAATTGTATAATTTTGTTTATGTAATTTATATAATAGAATTATAATAAGGTTGAATTGCATCTTAATAAAGCTGTCAGAAAAAAAAAAATTCTGTCAAATTTGTCTCTTTTTTTTACTGTTTTCCAACAGGTCTAACCCAATCCTGATCAATGAAGCCTTATCCCAACATGCATGGGTCCTTAGAATATCTTCAGTGTTTAACATGTCTTTGGCATCCATAGTGGCCAACACATAATGGCCACATAATTCCTGGGGCCCAGTGCACAATGTTAAAATATTATTGAGAATTTCAAGATGGTGACAGCAAATCATTAAACCAAGCGTGGTGCCCTTGATTTAATGATAGCAGCAAAGGAGACTCAGCTGCGAAGCCAGCCCTGGGCCTGCTACCCCCGCCCCTTACCTAAGTCCCCAGGTTGACACTTTCAGGATGTGTTCCTGTACTTGACCCTCTGCTGTACGTATGGTCGATTTATCCTCAGTCCTTCTCAATAGGGACTTCCCTGGTGGCCCAGTGGTTAAGAATCCACCTTCCAATTCAGGGGATGCGGGTTTGATCCCTGGTTGGGGAACTAGATAGGACCCAACATGCTGCTGGGTAGTTTAGCCTGCATGCCACAACTGCTGAGGCTTCACACACCACACCTAGAGAGGAGCCTATGCCTTGTAGCAAACAATCCCAGGTGTCCAACTAAGACCTGGTGCAGTCAAATAAATACTTTAAAAAAATCCTTCTGGATCGTTCTGAACGCTGACTTATCTGGTTAGTGTTACCATTGTGATCATTTGCTATTACTTATGAGCAGCAGAACCAGAATCCAACACAAATGTGCTTGATTTCAGAACTAGGAATTATAATTTCTCCTATTCTGACACTTAACCCTCACGGCTTAGCTGATTCTTGGCAGGGTTCCCACCAAGACTCCTGTCTGGATTCCCAGGAATAGAAGCTGCTCATTTATAAACATATGTCCAGGGACTACGGTGCACTTTCGCTGCTCTCTGCATTCCCATCTGTCACCTTGGAGGGGTGCCCTGGCTCAACTGTACCTTCTCCCCTATTTACTATACCTACCAAGGTAAGCCTGAGCTTGAACTCTGAGGATCTCTTGGGCTTACCTCTGGAGCTAGCTTAGTTTCATCCACTCTAAAACTTCCTTCCTGGTCTCACATTCAAGGTGTTGAATGTATTGAGAAATATGTATTGATATCCAATGTGATGATTTCCAAAGGGAATTTCAAGGGTAGTTTTGATGACATTCGGTTTTGCCTTCTATTGTCTATGGAACTGTTAAGGGAAGTCTCCACTCACTTCAATATAAACATATTTATTCAGTTAAAAGAACCCACATGGGCCAAAACTTCTGTGAGTTCTTTGAAAATAGTTACTGTGGAAGACAAGTTATTGAGGGAGCTGTATTCCTTTAGCAGTCAAATAGTCAACTATTTTTGTTTTAAGGAATAAGCTTAGATTTCTTGATCATATTGTGTCAAAGAAAGGGATAAGATTTCTGTACAAGTTTTATGGTGCATCATCAATATGGAAATGACAAAGGAGGCTTGAAAACAATGAGGCTCTCATATCCTTTCTATATTATTATTGTTCATTTCCTCACAAAAACAGATCCTACAGCATCTGTTACTAGATCAGCTGTGAATGGGGCTATTACTGGAGCATGAGTGGGTGTTAGAGACCACGTGATATAAAAATGAATTAAAAACACTTATTCTTTTATGAATAAATGTTTGCTGTGGGGAGAAGCCATGAGCAGAACAAGAAGAGATTCTGTGTCCATCTGACGCCCACATTAGTGTGACGGACTCTCCCCTGGAGCACGTGGCTTCTTCACGTCCACCTCAAGGGAAGCATGGCTACCTCAGTGGTCAGTGGTGCATTTCAGCCTTGGGGGAATTCTCCGTGGAATAAATGGAGAGACATCTTGATGTTTTGGGGACTGTGGAATATGAAATAAGGTGGTGATCTTACTTCTCTGCAGATCCACTTACCAGTGTTGTTGAGCCCATTGTTACTGATATTCAGTCACTCGGTCGTGTCCTGCTCTTTGCGACCCCAAGAACTGCAGCACGCCAGGCTTCCCTGTCCTTTGCCATCTCCCAGCTTGCTCAAACTCATGTCCATTGAGGCAGTGATGCTAGCCAACCACCTCGTCCTCTGTCGTCCCCTTCTCCTCCTCCTTCAATCTTTCCCAGCATCAGCGTCTTTTCCAATGAGTCAGCTCTTTGCATCGGGTGGCAAAGTATTGGAGCCTCGGCTTTAGTCTCAGCAAATTAAATGCCCACTGGCAAATTAGATATGAATTCCTGAAGGGCAGAAGCCTCTGCCTGATGTTAGCAGGGAAAAAGCTGGAAAAGAAGACACTAAAACCCAGGTGGTTGTTCTTAGTGACCTGTGGTTCGGTGGAGATGGTCTTGGTGTCTTTCTTCTCTGGTTACTGATTGCTATGTGGAAGCCCATCAGTGGCTTCCCTGGCTTTGCTGTGCGGCACTGCAGTCTCTGCTCTGTCGCTGAAATTGCTTCCTTTTTTCTTTTTCTTTAATTTCTGTCATCAGTGTTGTTCTGGGTTTTGGCGGGATGATATGGGAGAATGGCACTGAAACACGTAAATTATTACACGTGAAATGAATCGCCAGTCCAGGTTCAATGCGTGATACAGGGTGCTCGGAGCTGGTGCACTGGGATGACCCTGAGGGATGGGATGGGGAGGGAGGTGGGAGGGGGGTTCAGGATGGGGAGCACATGTGCACCCATGGCGAATTCAAGTCAAAACCAATACAATATTGTAAAGTAAAATAAATAAATAGAAAAAAAGAAAACCAAAGAAAAACAAAACCAAAAAGAAAACCACAATGAGAATCCTCTTCACTTCACATTCACTTGAATGGCTTTAATAAAAATGGCACATAATAACAAGCGATGTTGAAAATTTAGGGGAATTGGAATTCCCATACATTGTTGGTGGGAAGGTTAAATAGTGCTTTGGAAGACAATTGGGCAAAATATATGTGCATGGAAAAATTTGTCCACAATTGTTCATAACAGCATAATTTGTAACAATAAAGTGAAAACAACCCAAAAGTCCATCAGTTGGTGAAGGGTCAAAAAGTGGTATATCTATACCCTGAGATATTATTTGACCAAAGGAATGAAGTACTGATACATACGACAATATGGATGAACCTTGGAAACACAAATAAAAGAAGTGAAAGTGAAGTCGCTCAGTCGTGTCTTACTCTTTGTGACCCCATGGACTGCAGCCTACCAGGCTCCTCTGTCCATGGGATTTTCCAGGCAAGAGTACTGGAGTGGGGTGCCCTTTACTTCTCCATAAAAGAAGTCAGACACAAAAATCTACAGTGCATGATTCCATTTATATGAAATGTCCAAAACAGGCAAATCCATAGAGATGGAAAGACGATCAGTAGTTGCCAGAGGCTAGTGGGAGAGGAGGATGGGCAATGGCTACTAACGGTGTGGAGTTTCTTTGGGGTGAAAAGTGTTCTGAAATTAGATAATGGTGATTATTACCACAGTTGTGAATATACTTAAAACAGTGGCTCAGCGGTTAAAGCGTCTGCCTCCAATGTGGGAGACCCGGGTTCGATCCCTGGGTCGGGAAGATCCCCTGGAGAAGGAAATGGCAACCCACTCCAGGATTCTTGCCTGGAGAATCCCATGGACGGAGGAGCCTACTAGGTTCAGTCCACGGGGTCGCAAAGAGTCGGACACGACTGAGCGACTTCAACTTCACCTTATATAGTTTAAAGTGAAAGATTGAACCCGGGTCTCCCACATCGCAGGCAGATGCTTTACCATCTGAGCCACCAGGGAAGACTCATACAGTTTAAAAGGAGGAATATTATGATATCTCAATGAATTATAAGGGTAAATTGTATAATTTTGTTTATGTAATTTATATAATAGAATTATAATAAGGTTGAATTGCATCTTAATAAAGCTGTCAGAAAAAAAAAAACTTGCTACAGAATTCTTTTCAAAATGATGTTGTAAAATCAGTGAACCCAACTTTAAAATCATTTTACTTTATTCTGTGAGTTTTATTTAAAAAGAAAAACAAAAAACCTTGCTTTATTTGTATTACAAACCTGAGCATTCTCTCCCGCAAGGTCTGTAGACTTAGAACTCTAGAGCGAGCAGACGTTCTCAAATGCCTAGTTTCTAGTAACGTGAAGTGTCTAATCCAGGAGTCTTTGCAGCCTTTATTTTGTTTTGTTTTTTATTTATTTATTTTTGGCTGCACTGGGTCTTTATTGCTGCACAGGCTTTCTCTAGTTGTGGCGAGTGGGGGCTCCTCTTTGTTGGGGTGCTTGAGAGAGCTAAGCAGCAACTTCTTCTAACCTCATTCACTCTTGGGATAGCAGTGCTGTGATTTATTTTTTCCAGACATTTATCAGTAAAATCAGGAAAGAAATGCCTGTAAATATGTGTGTTTGAACAAAGGTGGTGAGTCAAAGGGGCCCCCTTAACGGTAGAGTTTCCAGTATTTGGGGCATACTTAACACCAAAATATTATTCATTGTTTGTCTGAAATTCAGATTTAACTAAGTGTCCTGATTTTATCTATCCAGTTCTATCCAGAGGTAACTCAGATTTTTGCTTCTAGTTCATACTCTGGCCCGGATGTCAGGAGGCCCAAGTACTAATCTTTGGTTCCATCACTAACTAATTATACATCAAGCACTACACAAAATCACTTAACTACCCAGGTCTCAGTTTCCTCATCTCTAAAGTTAGGAGGTGGCACTAGGCAATCTCTGAAGTTCCTCCCAGTTTTCAAACTCTCCAAGAATGATAGTACAACTGCTAATATTACATCCCAGTTGAACTGGAAACAGAAAATGGTAATCTAAACATTGCCCCTTCAGCAAATCCAAGTAAATATCAGGGCAGGGCAATTGAAATAAATGAGAGAAACCAAATTCTATGCTCTTTGGATTAAAAACAAATAAAAATTTAACCTTAATGAAAAATGTAAATTAATACCAGGACCATGCTTAATATTTAAAACCTAGTTTTGTGTTTCTGACGGGGATCGGGGGCTGGGTTGTTTGTCTGAAATTCAGATTTAACTAAGTGTCCTGATTTTATCTATCCAGTTCTATCCAGAGGTAACTCAGATTTTTGCTTCTAGTTCATACTCTGGCCTGGATGTCAGGAGGCCCAAGTACTAATCTTCGGTTCCATCACTAACTAATTATACATCAAGCACTACACAAAATCACTTAACTACCCAGGTCTCAGTTTCCTCATCTCTAAAGTTAGGAGGTGGCACTAGGCAATCTCTGAAGTTCCTCCCAGTTTTCAAACTCTCCAAGAATGATAGTACAACTGCTAATATTACATCCCAGTTGAACTGGAAACAGAAAATGGTAATCTAAACATTGCCCCTTCAGCAAATCCAAGTAAATATCAGGGCAGGGCAATTGAAATAAATGAGAGAAACCAAATTCTATGCTCTTTGGATTAAAAACAAATAAAAATTTAACCTTAATGAAAAATGTAAATTAATACCAGGACCATGCTTAATATTTAAAACCTAGTTTTGTGTTTCTGACGGGGATCGGGGGCTGGGTAAAGAGGCTGAGGTTGCCAAAATTGGCTTATGCCTGTCACTTAAACTTGGGGGGGGTGAGGCACGGGTCCAAATATGTTGGGGCTCTGCTTAAACTTGGGGGTGGGTGAGGCACAGGTCCAAATATGCTGGGGCCCTGCCACCAAACCACAGGCAGTTTTCTGGTCTGCGCGGCAGTTTGGATGACTGACAAGGCTCAGTGAAAAACAAGTGCTATTTGTTTTCCTGTGCCCAGTATTTAACTGGAAATCAGAAGGCGAAATTTCCAATCAGTTGTTAAGTAGCCCCAGATGTGTGCTTAGCATTGCTCTAGGAAGGGACACGCACAGCCTGTAGCACAGCGCATGTCCAGAAATCCTCTTCTGAATCCAAGGGATGTGTAATTGAGCCCTGAGCATCCAAAAATACCCTCTGAATAGCTCAGACATTCAAGTTTGCTTGTGGAGGAGGGAACTTTTAAAAAATTTCTATATTCTCTACTGTGTTGCAGTTAAGAAACCTGGACATGATTTCTTTTTTTCTTTTTGAATTTCCTCCTTTCTCTTGTTTGGCAGTTCTCCCCACCTCTAGAAAAACATGGCGTTAGCATACTTGGTGTGAGGTTTCTGTAGCTACTTGTTCATTCATCCACCACCCAGTTTTCAGTGCCTGCAGGACACTGGGAACTGTGCTAAGTGTGGAGGCTCCAGAGCGAAATGGGGTGGATTGCCTGCCCTCAAGTAAGATGGGAAAGATGGTTATGAGACTGGGACGTACTATTGTCGGATCCTGAAAACTGGAGAATGTGTGAATCCTCTTATTTCAAGTGCAGTTAAGGCGGCTCCTTCTGTGAGGCTGACCCCGGAGCAGCGTGTGGTTGAGGGCTTAGGGATGCCGACCTAAGGACCAGAAGTGCTTAACCGGAAGTGTCACCCTATATACTAGGGGTCCAGATATGCCATTTTGGATTTTCCAGTGAGGTCTCTCCCCAGATTCTCTCTTAAAGGCAGATTAAATAGCTAAATGTTTCAAGATTGGTTCTTCCTTTTTCTATTTTAAAAATATCTCTTGTGGAATGACTCACTGTGTCCTGTGGGATATCCCAAGTGGTTCTGTACCAGGCACTTTTGTTCCAGAGGCTGCTTATCTCCTGGTTTTGTGGCTTGTCCATAAGAGCCTTAATTATAAGGGGCTTGGTCCTTTCATGCACTGGAGTCAGTCTACTGCCATATTTCCTAGGAGTGAGTTTCTGGCCCTTTTGCGGCGAGAGAGCTCTTCCTAAATGTCACGGAGCTAATTAAGAGCATTGGAAAGAGTCCAGTTTCAGCTAGTAATCTTGGTCCAGAAAGAGTTCTTGAAAGACTTCCTAGGATTTACCCTAACTCGCTGTATGAAAGCTGGTGAGTGCTGCCAGTGAGTGGCCCCTTGGCCTTCTGAGGTTTGCCTGGGTGTATTCTTCCTGATCAAGACATCCTGTCCTGAAGGCTTCGCGCAAACATAGACTTTCCCTGCCTCTGCTGGACTTGCTGTGCCATGTCTGCGTGGGAGAGGGCTGGTGTTTCTTTCTGTAGGAAATCCCACGGTGTCCTTTCAGGCTTTACTGTTTCAGGCTGATCTGGTAATGTGAGGGATCTGCCCTTCCCAAGCATTGGGGGATTGTATCAAGTGTTACATTTCCAGTGCCCTTGGTGAATGCGGTAGGCAGCCTCCGGAGAGCTGTTTGGTAGAAAAAGCAAACATTTTGTTAAGGGAGATTGAAGAATATTTTTTTCACGTCATGAGTTGGGGGAACTCTGTCTCCTGGGAATTACTAGTGAGGCTGACTTGAAAGCTCATTGGCGTTGCCTCGGTCCTCTTGTGAACTGCAGACGTTGAGGTCCTTGGTAAGTGTTCCCCACAGGGAGCTGATATTCACTGTTTCTCAAAAGGACCACAGGACTCTGACTCCTTCTTAGGCAGAATCGTTCGAGTTATTTGAGGCAGCCAAACACAGGATAAATGGTTCTCCACAAGACCTAGTTGCCAGAGGTTGTCCTGACTGTGTCTGACTGTACATAACAACAATATTCTCAGATGCTGTGTGAAGCTTCGGAAATAGTGCTTCCGGGGCTCTACCCACGGCTGAAAGTTAGCTATAGTGGCTGCCACCTTAAAAGTAGCAAAGCCTTCTAAAAGGGATTGAAACACCCCCCGATTTTTTTTTTAAGTCTTTATTGAATTTGTTACAATATTGTTTGGTGTTTTGGCTTAGAAGCGTGTGGGATCTTAGCTCCTCAACCAGGGACAGAACCCATACCCCCTACATTGGAAGAGGAAGTCTTAACTGCTAGACCACCAGGGAAGTCCCCCCTACCGGTGTTTTGAGCCCTTCTTTCTGTGATATTTTCCCCCTTGTTTGGTGCCTTCGCCATTGTCCCTCAGTCATAAACAGTACAAGGAAGGTGACTCTCCTAAGGGACATCATTCAGATTACAGCTTAAAAACTGCTTCTTGACTGCTTTTCCAGCAGCATTAAGTCTGTGGGTTCCTCCGGTTGGTCTCTCTCAGTCAACCCCACCAGGATGCCCGGCTCTAATATCTGCATCTGTCCTTAGCCCTCTGGGGATCATTTCTTCATTGACATTAAATGTGTTCAGTTCAGCCTTCCCAGCTTTGGCATAGGAGATCTCTTTAGTCTTCTCCAGAGACTGTGAACCTTATGCTGGAAAACTATGCAGCCTACCTTTGGTTGGAAGCTAAGCTGAAGGAAGTTCAAGAGGGCTCCAGCCAGTGGTTTGGATTGAAGGCCCCACTCCATCCTGGCACCCAAGGACATGTCCCTTTAGAACCCCTTTCCCCAAAGTGTTCTTAGGTCTGTGGTTTCTGGGTCAGAATATGCAGCTCCATTCTCTTGGAGCTTGCATCAGCCCTTCGCAGAAGCTGTATCAGTCAGGGGTTATTGAAAGGAAACCAGTAGGAGGTATATATGGGGAGAGATTTATTGCAAGAAATTGGCTTGCACCACTGTGGGCACAGGCAATGCAAGGCAGACATCCATAGGGCCGGCAGTCAGGTAGGGTGGCTGGAACTCTCCAGCAGGAGTGGAGCTGCTGTCCACAGATGGAATCCCTGCTTCCTTAGGGAAGCCTCAGCTCTGCTGTGAAGGCCTTTCAACTGATTGAATCAGACCCACACAGATTAGCTAAAATAGTCCCTTACTTAGAGTCACCTGGTTATGGACTTTGATTACATCTACAGAATACTTTCACAGCACATCTAGATTATTGTTTGATTGAATAATTGGAGACTAGAGCCAAGCCAAACTGACATATAAAAGTGAATGTCACAGAGGCTTTTGTACTTAACATTTTTACAGCCTGATGTTCTTGTCATGCTAGATCAACTGTAGACTCTATTCAGTCATTTTCAGATCCTGTGGCAGTTTTTGTCACTGTTGTTTACCATAACAGATCTCTCTTCTTTCAGCCAAGCCGTTTTTTGCTTCCATATCAGTCATTATGATTTTCTTTCTGCCCCTTCCGTTCTGTTTCTCCTCCACTGCTGCCAGCATGACTCCTCCAGCTGCTGGGAAACGGGAGAGAGATACAGAGAGATGGACAGAGAGAGAAGGAAATAACCAGACAGGGAGACTGTGCAAGAGGCAGAGAAGGTGTGATCCCCAGCTCTGCCTCGTGCTTTCCTTTGTCACTCTTGTAAAAACCTGGGTTTGTATTGTAGTTTTTGGAGTTCTGCAGATGCAGTTTGAGCGTGCACTTGTCCCTTGCTAAATTTCTGTAAGCTGGGGCTTTACCTACCCACTCAGTAGGAACTCTTGACAACAGAGTTGTCAGACGTGAGGATTCAGAATCTATGAAATGTGCACTGAGTGGCCTGTAATTGCTTTTATGATTTTCTCTCCCAGTGTTCTATTGATGCGAGCCCAGGGGGCTCCTATCTACTTTACTTTATTGATTTCTTGAGCTTAGTAGCTACTACGCCATGGAGGTGGAGCAGAAAGAGCTCTAGAGTGAGAAGAGAGGCGTTTGGTTTTTTGTCAATCCTGCTTTCTACCAACTTTGTGCCCCAGGCGTATTCTTTAACTTCTTTGAACCCTAGTTTCCTTGTTTGGAACTTCGATTGTCCTGTCTTGATAAAGAAAAACTCTGTAGAGGGAATTATAGGTGCCTGTTTGGAGTCAGGTATTTGAAAAATTCAGTTTGTGCCCTTGAACCTGCATTGGCAGACTGGATATAACTGAAAAGAAAAATAGAAGAATGAATCCTTCTTAGTGAGGAATTTCCCAGAAGCACATTTGGTGGGCCACAGTATATTGTGGATCATGGCAAGGACTGGTAATGATGCCAGCATTTTGTTTACTTCCTGGAAAACACTCTAGATGATAAATACACTTTAAATTTTGGGTCACACTCCTTCTAACATCATGCTATATTGGAAGATGGGAAAGGGTAAATATGAGTCTTGAGAGACGATTTTTTAAGGTCATCGAAGATCCCTGTGTGGCCTGGGGCTTTACTTTGGAAAACTCTATATTGTAAAGCAGCTTGCACTTCATTAATTTGGTAACCTTGGGGACTGAGTTCGTCTTTCAAAATCAGTGAGTTATTTTGCTTGTTTTGTGCGTATTCATATATACTCTCATTTTTGTAACATTTCCATGGGAGATTAGAGTATTGCTTTTGTACTGGCTCATGTTCAAGTTTGTGCATGTTTCTATTCTGTGGGTAGCATCTCAGAGCTTTCCTCTTGGACATGTGTAAATATGTAGGGCATTAAAAACAGAGGGCATTTTCAATCCTTTAGTTCTTTATATTTCAACAGAGATAAAAATTAAAAGCAGAGGATGATCACTATGAGTGTTTTGAGAAAAATTGTTGAATATGTCTTAAGTCATTTTGTTGGACAGAGTAATCTGGTTGTGGATACAAAATTAAAGCATCCAAAAATTTTAAAATGGTCACATGGATTCATGTTTCTTGAGTGCACTGTTGGCAGAGATCACAATCACATGGCTCATGAATATTTAGCTTTGCAAATTATGCCTGTAGGTTCCATGGGCATGGAAGTTATTATTTCTTTAAAAAAAAACTTTGAAAAAAAAAACACAAAGTTATGATATATGGTTAATAGAAAACAGGTTTCAAATCACATGACAGGAGGAAATAGGCAAGCACATTCCTACCAGGAATTGGGGTAGGGAGAATGTGTGATTTTCCTCTTTCAAAATGTAGGGTTCTGTCCTCATTTGGGAGGTAAATGTTTCAATACTGTTCCAGCACTTTATGTAAGTTTGTTTTTGCTGGACTTGGTGCATGAAATACATCAAAGCACCATCTCCTCAGTGCCTTTCTGTGTGGGCACTCTTATGAGTTCTAGGGCAGATCAGATCTGCATAGATCTTACTTATGCAAAAACCTAAACTCTAGAGAAATGCCTCTCCTACTTTACCATAAGTCTTTTTCTCCCCCCTAGAATTGAACTAACAAATTCTTGGCATGGTAGGTGTTTCTGAAATGACCGTGTATTTTTCTTTGCTTTATTTGTTTTCCTTATTTTACTTCTTCTGTTCTCTTAAGCAGGCATCTCCAGAAAGGAATGTGTTGGTGCAAATGTCAGGAAAAAGGAATAGGAATAGTAAAGATTGGGTGTAAGCAGGTCAGAAGAGAGAGAGGAGCTGACCCTGATTGTGCAAGTGCTGAACTTTCAGCAATGCCAAAGTCATGTAAATGTATGAAGTTGGGTATTTGCATTAGAGCAGCCTCATGGAGCTGTAACCTGAATAGCATAGCAGGCACTCACCCAAGTGATAACTCAAGCTCCAAATGGACCAGCTATTGGGCATGTGTGTGTGTGTGTGTGTGAGACACACAGAGAAAGATTGATTGATTGATTCTTGAAACAGACTTTCCTCTGACATTTCAGCAGGCATTTCTTTATCAGTAGGGAGCCATGGTTCCTCATTTCACAGGGCTCATTTATATCTTTTTTGATATATAAGAAGATGACTCCCAAAATGACTTGCTTTACTCTATCGCTCTTGGCTTTTTTAAAACTAGTGTGCAGGAGAAAATTCTTGCTTGTTCTCCAAGCAATCCTATTCATGCTTTACAAAGATTACATAATGTTTTTATCTATGGCCTAGAGCAGTGATCCTCAAGTATGCTTGGCCTTCATGGGGTGGCAGGCAGATGATGATAAAGCAGTGGACCCTACTATCCCACCCCACCCCAGAATCTGCATGTTGACATACTTCTGCGGTGATACGTTGGTTTGAGGATCACACTTCTGAAAGAGGTGGATGTCTTCCTTTTTAAAAAATTAATTAACTAGACTGTGTGGCACTGGGTCTTCGTTGCTGCGGTTTTCTCTAGCTGTGGCGAGCCCGGGGGCCTGTTCATTGTGGTGCGTGGGCTTCTCATTGTGGTGGCTTCTCTAGCTGCAGAACACAGGCTCTAGGGCATTCAGGCTTCAGTAGCTGGTGACAGTCGGGCTCAGTAGTAGTGGCTTACAGGCTTAGCTGCTCCTTGGCATGTGTAATCTTTCCTGACCAGGAATGGAACCCGTGGCAGGCAGATTCTTATCCACTGTACCACCAGGGAATTCTAAGACATCTTCTTATCACTGGTTTTACTATATCTTCAAAATCTGGTGTGCATTTTACATTTATGACACTGATCAATTAATTACATACATTTCAGGCTCTCAATGGCTAGTGGCTCCTGTACTGAACAGCTGTAGAGCAAGGAGGGCCTGACCTTCTGGCAGACACAAAATTGACCATGGCACTTTTTCCCCTCTCTCCCTTGCTCCTAAATATGACCTCAGAATACTTTCCAGCATAGAGCTTTAGGCAGCCACTGTCAGTTAATGGGACTTCAGGATTCATGCATTCATCAAATAGTTACTGAGTGTCTTTTTTATATCCAACACTGTGCTTTGGATATGCCTATAAGCAAAGCAGTCTAAAATCCCAGCCTCTGAAGGAGCTTACATGCTAGTGGGAGGAGATGGGCTATAGGCATAATATATAAGTAAATTACATGGTAGTTTAGAACCTGACTATATTATATTCTGCTGCTGCTGCTGCTGCGTCACTTCAGTCATGTCCGACTCTGTGTGACCCCATAGACGGCAGCCCACCAGGCTCCCCCATCCCTGGGATTCTCCAGGCAAGAATACTGGAGTGGGTTGCCATTTCCTTCTCCAGTGCATGAAAGAGAAAAGTGAAAGTGAAGTCGCTCAGTCTGTCCGACTGTTAGCGACCCCATGGACTGCAGCCCACCAGGCTACTCTGTCCATGGGATTTTCCAGGCAAGAGTACTGGGGTGGGGTGCCATTGCCTTCCCCGATATTATATTCTAGAAATAAGAATATGTAACTCAGGTTTGGGTGCTAGAGTTGGGATTGCAGGGTGGTTGGATTGTAATTTTATATAAGCCGCATTGAGAAGGTAATGTGAGTAGACATGAAGGCGGAAGCTTAAGAGAAAACTTAACTGCCACCCAGGCAGTTAAGCGCAGCCTGCACTTTCATCGGGGAGCATGGATGAGGTGGGAGAAAGCAGGTACAACTAAGTGAGGACTTGAAATATGGCGTTATCCTCAGCAACGATTCTGTCTCCCTCCACACTGAAGAGATCACACCAGCCTGGGGGAGGCCAGAGAGAGACTGTGAGGCAACCGCCAGGCCTCTGAGTCAGCTGATGTGCTGAGATAAGTGCTAAGATGAGGAACCCCAGTTCCAGGAAAATGGCGTCTACACCCATTAAGCAGCATTGCTTCCCTTCACTGGGCCTGGAGAGATCCATCTTGAGGCTTCAGCGGGCCTGCTTATGACTTTAAGAGTTAAAGCTTGAACACAGGTGTGGAAACAAAAGGGCTGGTTGCCTCTTTTGCTTTTTTTCTTGCTCTTTGGACAAGGTTGTTGAATCTGATCCAGAAAAAATAACAAACTTGGCTCTTGTTGCCTGGCCGTAAGTTCTTGTAATAAAACTCCCAGCACTGGCAGAGAGAGTAATGTTCTTTTAAAAAAAAGTCTGGTAGCATAATCAGAATGTAAAATACAAATGGTGCGCATGGTTTCAATAGGGAAGAGCAGTCAGGAGAGGGGGTGGTTCAGTGCATTTCAAAGCCTGGGGCCTGTTGGACAGTCCGGTGCTTCACGTTAGTCCCTTCAATGGACACTTGCTAAGGTTCAGGATTCTCAGAGCTTGGGGCTCTGTTCGTTCCCACAGGAAAACGTTTGTCATGTTGGAATGTCAGAGGACTGGGTTTTAATTAGTAAGCAGGAGAAAAGTTCAGTGGTTTCTGCAGGAAGGCATGGAACTACTAAATGATTTAATAATTGGTTTTTAGGGGAGTTAGTAGGTGAAAAATCAAATACTAGTTTTAAAGCCTGGCAAAAGATCATTTCCTGGGCAGTGAGGGAAGCAAGGTTTGTAAGAATAAAGATATTATGGCTTAGCCTTTCCTGTAAGTAACACCATTGAGCTTTCATTCAGCAAGTGGTTACTGAGTCTCTACTTTGTGCCAAGCACCTTGCCAGGCCCAGGAGATGATTTAGAATGAGCTGGGTGCTTTCTTGGCCCTCATGGTGCTTGTCAGGTGGGATGGCAGCAGGTTTGCTGGTAAATGGTAACAGTTTATGTGAGAGAGGGGCTGGGCTCGTGGTGTGCAAATGGCAGCTCCATCTGCCGGGGGCAGCTCCATCTCCAGGAGAGAATGGGAGTCTGAGAGGTTTTACAGAGAAGGTGATACCTGTGGAGGACAAGGAGCAGTTACAAGGTGAGCAAGGGGTAGGGGATGAGCAAGCCAAGTGGGGAGTAGAATGTAAAAAGACCCAGGAGATCTTACGTAGCATGATGTGTTGTGCCACTGTGAGTGATTTCATAGAGCAGGTGCTTGGGGGAGTTCTGGGAAGTGGGGCAAGCAGAAGCCCTCTCTGATCATGTGCCAGTTAAGATGCTTAGGTGCTATTCTCCATCATCATGTGTTTTACTTTTTAGAAAGATCTCCTTTGTGATGGTGTGGATGAGGAGTGGAGTGTGATAGGATCGGCAGCTTACACAGCAGGAGGTTACTGTAATGGTTGAGATGGGAGGCTGGTTGAGATGTAAGAGCCAGCAGTGGCGTGGGTAGCAGGGCAAGGACCTGCAAATAAGGTGGAGGATGGAATGAATTGCCTTGAAAAGTTTCTGCCATTTTATCCACATGTAAAACCCTTGCTCTTAACATTTTTTAAAACAATTCCATATTCAGTCATGTAGTAATTATCCTTGTAATAGTGATTGTAACTCCTCCTCATGTTAGAAACATAATATTTCCCCCCGCTCTTTTTTTTTTTTTTTTTGCTATTCTCTTTACATCTCTTTTCTTCCACAAACTTTAGCCCAAACCAGACTCTAGCAAGGACTCCACTCTAGGGAGATCAGGCAGGAACTGGAGTGCTGACCGGGAGAGGAGTGGCACTGGCCTGTCGTGTCTTTATTTCAGGAGAGCTCTTGAGGGATCCTAGGATGACGCCCTTGCAAATGAGATGAGCACTATTCCATGAGGTCACTTTGTAGTTGGTGAACAGCCTGCAGGCGTGCTAAGTCACTTCAGTGGTGTCTTGACTCTTTGCGACCCCATGGACTGTAGCCAACCAGGCTCCTCTGTCCATGGGATTCTCCAGGCAAGAATACTGGAGTGGGCTGCCATGCCATCCTCCAGCGGCTGTTCCCAACCCAGGGATCAAACCCACATCTCCTTCAGCTTCTGCCCTGCAGGTGGATTCTTTACCACTGCACCACTGGGGAAGCCCTGGAAAACAGCCTGGGCTCCTGCAAGTTCTGTTGCATGTGCTCAGGTCAGCGTGGGAATGTGCCTGCAAGTCAACAGACCTCAGCCTTGTCTGGTTCAGCATCTCAGGGATTTAGACAAGTGTGGAGATGGCACACACATGAAGTTTAGAGATTTTTGACATCAACAGAATAGATTTTTATATGGTCTCTAAGGAATTGAAATGAGTCTAAATACTTTGATTTATATTAAGATACCCCAGTTTAGGGGAAGGAGGAGAAGAGCCTTGAGCTGATAAAATCAGGACCTGAGACTTGAGGTACTGTTATCCCTATCTCTACCCCCCTGGTGTGAGCTACCGTTCTTTCTCCCCTGGATTATTCCAGAAGTCTAGTACTAGTCTCCTGCTCCTTGTTCCGCTTCAGTCTAGACTGGCCACAGCAGCCAGAGTGACTTGTTAGATGTTTTCATGAATCCTCAGTGGCGGCCCATCTCACCCAGACTAAACACCACGGTCCTTTTCAGGGGTCTGTAAGGTCCTGTTGGACCTACTGGTCTCCCCTGTGGCCTCTCTGACTTGACTCCTGCTCATCTCCATCTCAGCCCTGTGCTCCAGCCATGCCAGCCTCCTTGCTGTCTCTTTCCTGTGCCAGGCCTGTGCACTCGCTGCTCTCTCCTCCCCAGCACCCTTCCCCTGATGTCCACGCGGCTGCCTCTGTCACCTCCTTCACTTCTTGACCTGCCCAGTGACTTTCTCAGTCAGATTTTACACTTAAAAGTAGAGTGCCCCTCTTCTCTTCTCTCAGTTTATATCATTCCTTCACACTTGTTAACATGTATTTTAATTGTTTATTTTCTTCCTCTGACTTCCTTGCTAGACTGTAAGCTTCACAAAACAGGGAATTTTGTCTGTTGCCTTCTCCACTATATTCCCAGCACTTCGAACAATGCTTGGCTCTCAATAAATATTTGTTGGATGTTTGTTTAAAGCTTAAATGAATGGATATAGTAGAGTTCAGCTGATATAAAAGCTGATGTGATCTTGGGCCTCATGCGGTGTCCATGCTGCTGCTGCTAAGTCACTTCAGTCGTGTCCGACTCTGTGTGACCCCATAGACGGCAGCCCACCAGGCTCCCCCATCTCTGGGATTCTCCAGGCAAGAATACTGGAGTGGGTTGCCATTTCCTTCTCCAGTGCATGAAAGAGAAAAGTGAAAGTGAAGTTGCTCAGTCTGTCTGACTGTTAGCGACCCCATGGACTGCAGCCCACCAGGCTACTCCGTCCATTGGATTTTCCAGGCAAGAGTACTGGGGTGGGGTGCCATTGCCTTCCCCGTGTGGTGTCCATAGAAAGATATTTTATGAAGAATTGGCTCACGTGATTATGGAGGCTACAAATTCTGCAGACTCAGCATCTCAGTTTGATACTGAAGGACAGCAGACTAAAAGTACAGCAGACTGCTGTAGGCCCAGGAAGAGCTGATGTCCTAATTCAAAGGCTGTCAGCTGGAGAATTCTCTCTTACTCAGGGGAAGGGTCAGCCTTTTGCTCCATTTAGGCCTTCAGCTGATTGGGTGAGCCCACACCCATTGGGAAGGGCAATTTGTTTTAGTTGGTCTGCTGATCTAAGTGTTAATTCTGGACTTCCCTGGTAATCAGGTGGTTGGGAATTCTCCTACCAGTGCAGGGGACATGGATTTGATCCCTGGTTGGGGAAGATTCCATATGCCCTGGGGCAACTGTGCCTGCCCTGTGAGCTGCAGCTGCTGAGCCTGAGAACCACAACTACGAGGGCCTGGGCTCTGCAGTGAGAAGCCACCATAACAAGAAGCCTGTGTACCACAACAAATAGCAGCCCCTGATTGCTGCAGCCAAAGTCCACATGCAGCAGCGAAGCCCCAGCACAGCCAAAAATAAATTAATTAACTTAAAAAGAAGTGTTAATCTCATCCAAAAACACCCTCACAGAAATGCCCATAATAATGTTTGACCGAATAACTGGTACCCTGTAGCCCAGTCACACTGACACCTGAAGCTAACCTTCACAGTACTTTCATCAGACCACACCCCAAACCTTGGGTCTTGTCCCAGGCACCACATTCCAGAGACTATGCTGATGAAGATATGACAACCGTGGTGTCTGGGGAGGAGTCCAGGGGGTTGGGACTGTTGCCCTCAAGAAGTGAAGTGGTGGTCAGGGTTGAGTGATATCTACAAACATTTGAAGGTTTGCCTCATGGAAGAAAGAGGAAGGGATTCTTTGGTTTGGAAAGCCCAGCTCAGACAAGTGGGTAGAAGGCAAATCTTACAGGCAACTAAAAGTAAGAAGGGACATCTCCTGCTCTGAGAGCCAGTGAAGTCTCCTTTCTGGAAGGGTGCAGGCAGGGCCAGCTGTGACCAGGAGTCAGAAGTCGCCTGTTCTGATCCGGCCTGGGTGCTGATTCTCTGACCTTGGGTAGGCCTTTAGCTTCTCTGAGGTTCTCTCTGTGGAAACTGGAGTAGCCTGCATCAGAGGGCATCCTGAAGATCAGGTGGAAATAACCATACCTTGTAAAACTCGGTGGGGCTCAGGGGAGGCCTTTGTGTGTGAGCTGCTGTGTCAAGTCAGAGAATGGGTGGTCAGGAGGAGCGCTGACTAACCCCTTGCTACGGCAGAAAATTTCCACTGACCTGCAGTCAGGGACGCTTCACTGCCCCTGGCAGCTTTGATTTCTTCTCGTTGGAATTTGCCTGAGGAGTGGCAGTTGACTCCTTTTCCAAATTCCTCAGCCCTGAGTGTGTGATCTGTGCTGCTGCTGGCCCTGGAGAAGCCAGATGAGTGGGGCAGATGGTGCGTGAAGGGCGCTCCCCCTTCTCGAGGAGTCAGCTCCACGATGCATTGCTTTTAATGCCTTCAGGATACATTCCCAGGTTGCTCCCCATTTCTTCTCTTATTTACACTGCTCACATTCTTGCCTCTGGAATGCACCAGGGTGATCTATCCCACCTTCCACTCTGAAGAAATGTACTCTCTGCATAACATATTTAAAGCCCTAGTGTTTTATTTTCTGGTTGTAACATGAATGAGAAAAAAGGAAAGAACGGAACATCCAGGGAGGCTTGCCTAAACATTCAGAACTGCGCTGGCAGTGGGACAAAGGCCTCTGCACTGCTGTGGATTTTTGCGGTGACAGGCTTGATAGAAGTGACTTTTTAGTGCAAGTGCTTTTCAGTGAAAAGATGATTTTACTACAGTGCTTAAGTCAGAAAATCAGATAAGCATTGTCTGAAGTTCAGTGTTGATGAGTAGCTAAGCTTCAGAGGATTTATGAATAGGTTGGCATGGTTATTGTTGGCAGGTAGATGGCTCAGGAGCTTTTTCTTATGCAGACGATGTCAAAACAAGGTCAGAGCTAAATGCTCCCCCACTGGTTTTGTTTATAATTGGCATTGGGACGTGTAGCAAATGTCATTGCCACATTTGGTAGTGCTCTATAGTGCCTGATACATAGTAGGTGTAATGAGTGGTCACTGTTATAGGTGGTCATAGTTTACACCCAGCTTCTTAGTGATTAGTTCTGGGTTTCCTGAGCCAATACAAACCAGAAAGTTTTTATTATTCTTTGTAAAGTACATAGCAGCCCAGTTTTTAGGATAGAAAGAGCTGTCAATTCGGAGATCCGATTTGAGAATCCAGTAGCTCTTTGAGTAGCAATAACATTCAGTCAGTCCAAAGCATAGGCCAGGATTTGTCAGTTGTGGTGCTGTTGAAATTTAGGATAATTCTTTGTCATGGGGGCCATCCTGTGCATTTTAGGACGTCTAGCAGCGTCCCTCGCCTCTGTTCACTAGATGCCAGTAGCTCTTCCCTCCTGTTTGTGACAATCAAAACTGTTTTCAGATGTTGCCGCATGTTCCCTGGTGGGCAGAATAACCCCTGATAAGAACCACTGGTGTAGAGGAAGCTGTGAGGTGCCCATGATGGGCTTTTCAAACTGTGGATCACTCAGTACCCATTAAGGCCAGGCTTTTCAACTGTGGTTGAATATTGAAATTGTCGAGGAAGCTTTAAAAACTGCTGATGCCTGGCTCCCACTCCCAAATTCTAGTTGATTGAGGGAGTGGCCTGGGTCTCAGGATGTTTAGAAACTCCTCAGATGCTTCTGGTTTTCAGCCAAGAGGGAGACCACAGCATGAGTCAGTGATGGAGTCAATGGGGTGAAGTACTGCTTTGCTAGCGTTTAAAAAGTATAAGTACATATGCTGCTGCTAAGTCGCTTCAGTCATGTACGACTCTGTGCGACCCGATAGATGGCAGCCCACCAGGCTCCCCCGTCCCTGGGATTCTCCAGGCAAGAACACTGGAGTGGGTTGCCATTTCCTTCTCCAATAAGTATATATAGTTGAAGAGAAAATATTAATGCCTAGCACAGTATTTAAGGGTAAGAAGTATTTTATATGGGGCTTCCCAGGTGGCTCAGTGGTAAAGAATCTGCCTGCCAAGCAAGAGACAAGGGTTCTATCCCTGGGTCAGGAAGATCCCCTGGAGGAAGACATGGCAACCCACTCCAGTATTCTTGCCTGGGAAATCCCATGGACAGAGGAGCCTGGAAGGCTATATATTCCATGGGGTGGCAAAGTCATGTTCAGCCAGACACGACTGAATGACTAAACACAACAGCAACAACTATTTTGTATGTGTGTTGAGGTTGAAAACACTGCTGGAAAGGGTAGAGCCGTAAGCATAATCCCTGCCCTCAGCTTGCTTTTAGTCTGGCTGTAACCACTTCGGAAACTGCTTGCTTTTTGTTGTTAATGATAGTTAACATGAAAACATTTTTTATTGAAGTATAATTGATAATATAACATTATACTAGTTTTAGGTGTTCAACATAATCTTCAATGTTTGTATATATTGTAAAATGGTCATCACAATAAGTCTAGTTAACATCTGTCACCATACGTAGAGAAGTTTTTATCTTATAGTGAGAACTTTTAATATCTGTGGTCTTTAGCAATTTTCAAATATGCAATAAATGTTACTAACCATAGTCACTATGCTGTACATTAAATCCCCATATTTTTTAATAACATGAAGTTTGTACCTTTTATATACATACGCATTTTAAAATTATTTCATTTATTTATTTGGCTGCACTGGGTCTTAGTTGTGGCAACTGGGATCTTCTGTTGCAGTGCGTGGGCTCTCTGGTTGTGGCGCTTGGGCATGGTTGTCTCACCGCCTGTAGGATCTTAGTTCCCCAGTCAGGGATGGAATTCGTGTCCCCTGCACCGCAAGGCAGACTCTTAACCACTGAACCACCCGGGAGATCCCAAAGTTTGTACCTTTTGACCCCTTTCACCCATCTCACTTGTCCCCCATCTCCCACCTCTGGCGACCACCAGTCTGCTCTTAGTATCTGTGAATCTGGGTTTTTGTCTTGTTTTCAGAGTCCACATATAAGGGAGATCATTTGGCATTTGCCTTTCTCCATCTGACTTATTTCACTTAGTGTAAGGTCCTTGAGGTCCATTCATGCTGTTGCAAATGGCAAGATTTTATTCTTTTTCATGGCTGAAAATATTCCATCGTGTATACATACCACATCTTTATTGGATCATCGGTGAACATTTTAGGTCATTTCCATATCTTGGCTATTGTAAATAACGCTGCATGGTTCATATATCTTTTCAAGTTAGTGTTTTCATTTTCTTCAGGTAAATACCCAGAAGTGGAATTGCTAGATCACATGGTAGTTCTGTTGTTAATGTGAAATTCAACACAAAACGTTTATAGTTCTGTGGCTTGGGAGGTTTTGAGCCTTTCTGCTCACATTTTGAGGTTCCACCCTGACACTGATAAAATCAGTTGCTGGACAATAAAGATGACATGCATACTTTCACCAGCAACTGAATTTAATTATAGTGTAGCAGCTAGATGATAATTGCCCTCCTTTGTCTGTGTTAATTATATATACCGTGATATGCTAGGTCAGCAGTGGTCTAAATACATCCAAGCAAATATTGGGTCTTGCATAAATCATCCCAGACATTTTATGAGGATCAGTCTAACGGCCTCTTGACTGCATTATCTATAGGAATTTGGGGGTCTTACAAAATAAACTGTAATACACATTCATCTCCCTGCGAGGAAGTAGTGTAAAGTGGTAGAAGACTGGCCAGCTCTGGTCCTATTTTATCTCAGTGCTCAGGAGCCAGTAAACCAAAGGGACTCTTGCTGTGTTCCTGCGGTGGTGACTGTTGGCAGAAGCTGCAGCTGTGAAAGATGTGGACATCAAGGTCAAGCCTTTGGGATCACTTTTACTGATCCATTACAAGTCCATGAAAACACTCACCAAGGCTTCCTATTTGACTTGAAATACATTATTTGAAAGGTTGGCCTTCAATTTAGATATCTGGAAAAAAGCGCTGAGAAGTCATGATTCCTCACAAAGCACTCTGTGGTCTCATCACAAAGTTCTTTAAAAATTCAAAGGGCCTTCCTGCGTTGTTTGCAGTTTTGTCATTACCTGGAAGAAGGTAGGCTTGGGATTATTTCTTGAATGAGCTGCCGAAGAAAGCTGTTGCCATTGTGTAAGAAAAGGAAGAGGTTAGATTGACAGATATTTATTAATTGTCTGACAAGAGCTTTTTCTGATAATGATTTAGCTCCAGGTGATCGTACCACATTAAATATGCAACTCTGTTTCTTCTAGGTGTCTGAAGGTTCTCTGGTCCATTTTTCATCAAGAAACTTCTCCTTGTCAGCAGGAATAGAAGAAAGGCGCTTCCCCCATGGAAACGAACATCTGTTAAATTGGGCCCGAAAGGAATATGGAGCGGTCACTTCATTCACTGAACTCAAGATAGCAAGAAACATTTATATTAAAGTGGGGGAAGGTAAATTCTATGAGGTCTCAATTAATGACTGATTTATGACAGTCAGTTGTTTTCTTTTCGGAGACCAGGTGGCTAGGGCAAGGAATCAGAGAATTACAGATTGTTGGAGCTGGCAGGGACCTGAGGGATCGCTGGGGCCCGCTCCCTACCACATCCCCTCCTTCCCTTTTTCCTTCTGAGGAGATAGGCCTGGTAATGGGGCAGAAGTGGGGAGTAGCCTGGTTGAGAGAGGAGGAAGTTCTTAGGTAGAATTTAGAAGACACCCAGGCACAGAAGTCAGAAGTGAGTGGAAGCTGACAAGCCGAGGTGTGGGAAAGGAAGGGCTAACTGATGGAGTGCAAGGAGAGTTAGCATGGTGAGTCAGCAGTTAGAGCTTCCTCCCACCTGTTATTCTGCAAACATTTAAAGCCAGTGTCAGTGTTGTAGCCTCGAGACATCAGTTAAATTTTGGACAATAGCAGAGGCAAAGTGTTTGAATGTATTTTTAATATGAATGCTTGTTACAAGGACAAATTATTGGAGAAAGGAGCTGTTTAGCCTTGATAAGAAATGGCCTATTTTAATTTCCTTGCCTCGCAGAGGGATATAAATATCTGATGATTCAATTTTGGAAGCATATTATTTCTCAAATAACTTCTTATCATTATTTTTAGTTGAGTATATTTGGAACTCCCAAATAAGTTACTAGAAATAACAACTCTTGTGAATGGGCCCTTGTTACAGTCAGGTGATTGTGTGAAAATGGCGTTTCAGGTCCTCTGGGTCCATCTGCTTTCTTCTGAATTCTATATCAGTTGTCTCCTCTATCATAGACTGTGTGGAAGCATGAGTGAGTTATTGAACGCTCGTTCCCAGCTCTTTTCCAGATCTGGGATGTTTGATAGATTCAGGACAGTGATGTTGAGTGTGTGCTGTGTGCAGAGGCCATATCAGGGGATTTCTACATGCACCCTCATTTAACCCTGCCAGTAATCCTAGGAGGAAACCATTATTTTGACCATTTTGCAGAGGGGTCAATGGAGGGTTAAGCTAACTTGCTCAAATCCACATTATTCTTAGCAAGTGACAAAACTAGAACTCAAACTCAGGTTTTCTGACCTTTGAGTCTAATGCTTATTGCCTGATGTTGCATTTTAAGTCTTAGCCCAGTGAGATGATGGGAAAGATTGAAGGCAAAAAGAGAATAGAGAAGCAGAGGAGAAGACGGTTAGATAAGTATCACTGACTCGGTAGACATGGATCTGAGCAAACTCTAGGAGAGAGGAGCCTGGCATGCTGCAGTACGTGTAGTCACAAGGAGTCAGACATGGCTTAGCGACTGAACAACAACAAGGATAAAAGTAGGTTACCTAGATGAAAAGGCTTGTTTAGTTGAATAGAGGGAGGAGGAGTTTAAAGGAGAGCAAGTTTCAAAACTTGGAGTTTGTTATTAAACTCTCATGGTATTCAGGTCGCTAATCATAGAGGTCAAGCCCCACTGGGACAAAACAAACAAAAACTCTCTTTTAATAAAGGTTCTAAGCCCTGACCACTGTCTCTTTTTGAAGCAGAATTCTAGTGCATATTGACTGGATATTGATTATCTCCCTGGAATTTGTTAGAATAAGAACATGTGTTATGGTAACATGTAGAAGGTTGGGTCCTATTCTGTTCTCTTAAGAGGGCATGAGCTTCAGTGCACAAGAGTGAGAGGTCCCCTGATTTCCCCAAGGCGGCAGACTGGATCAGGGAAGAACTTTAAGGACCTTTTGTCCTGCCCAGTAAAAACTTTAATTTCTTGTCAACACCTTTGGAGATCCTAAAACTTGACTCCAGACACCAGTCATGTGTAAATCACTGGTCCCCACCATGGAGAGGAGCAGCTGGGGAAGTGAGGGTCCTTGGCTAGGTTGGTGGAGCAAAAGGCGCTGTTGTCTACCACCATGGATTAGACTCTGCTGAGCAGACATCATCCGCTGGTTTCCCGGAACCTGACCTGTCTCTACCCAGCTGAGTTAGGGATCCTAGGCCATGGGCCTCTTCTTATTCTATACAAAGTGTGGTCCCCACCCCAGCAGCATCCTCATCACCTGGGAGCTTTTAGAAATGCTGGTTCTCGGGCCCACCGCAGACCAACTGACTTAAAAACTCTGGTGGTAGGGTCCAGCCATCTGTGTTTTAGCAGGCACTCTAGAGTGATTCTGAATGCTCAGTCACTCAGTTGTGTCTGACTCTTTACGACCCTATGGATTGAAGCCTGCCAGGCTCCTCTGTCCATGAGATTTTCCCAGCAGAAACACTGGAGTATTGCCATTTCCTCCTCCAGGGGATCTTCCTGACCCAGGGATCGAACCTCTGTCTCCTGTGTCTCCAGCACTGCAGGTAGATTCTCTACCACTGTACTATCTGAGAAGCCCATGGTGCTTCTATTACTTGGTAAAGTTTGAGAACTACTGCTCTGACCTATATGCTTAGAGCGGAAGAACTGAGGGCTTTCAGTTCTTATCCCAGCTGGGCTTATTATCTGCAAGGCTTCAAGCAACATTTTGATTTACCTACCACCAGAGCCTCAGTTTCCATAGCAGGAAAATGAGGTCTTTACATTACCTCTCAGGTTCTTCGAGTATGTTATTCTAGCTCTCACAGTGGTTTGTCAAGCCTTTCCTAAAATACAAATAAGCATGTGACTTCCCCCCTCCCCCACACTTGCCAGGTTTCTACCCGGGGATTCCCCTTTGTGGTTTCCTCTCTGCTTGGCAGTTGGTATAAGTTTTGATGCCAGGCATGTGGAAGGTCATTTGGGGGCAAAAAAAACCCCCACATACATGCATGCACACACAACAAAAAGTGATCAGCTTACTCAATTTAGTGACAATGGCATCTGGGACTTAAGCCCTTAATAGCAGCAACTTTTAAACAATTAAACCTTTCCTGGTGGCTTTGGAGGGTCACTGTGTGGATGAGCTTTTTGTTGCTTGTCTCAAATCTCACACCAGTATTTGTTAATTCCGAAAACCTATGCCACGTGCCTACTGTATATGTGCCAGATGCACCCCAGGCTCATCTGTGAACCTGGAATACAGGCCAGAGTCCCAGGAGGGGGTCCTTGTCTCTTGAGTTCCAGACGGTCCTGTCCCTGGCCCATGCCTCCATCCTCTGACGCTTGATGAAGTTTCAGCCTTGCCACCCCAATATCACTTTCTGTCCTGTGATCTGGGGGAGGCACTCGCAGGGCTGCAGCTGCAGGGTGTGCATTCCTCATCTGCTCATCTGGCAAAACCCTTAGCAGATGTGGAGGGGGTGCTGCTCCAGCAGCCAGAGTCAGCAGAGTCTGGGCCTCTTTAAGGGGGTCTTTAGGGAAGAATACAGAATGCACAGCCAACACTTTCTTGAAGTGAACCTTTAAGCAGGGGCCCCACGAACTCCCCCGGCCCCCCCTGGTCCAGGGTGACACTGGGGGATGCCCTGGTGCCTGGAGCCAGAATGCTACAATGTGTGTTGTAGACTTTAGCACAGGGGTGTTGCGCAGTTGGGTGGGCAGTATCAACCCAATCTGGGGAACTCCTGGGCTGAGGTCTCATTCCTGAGTGAGACTTGCATATGAATTTGAACCCTGGCATCCTGTCTATTAAATGAAAAAGACAGAAGTCTGTTTCATTAAAGTGCCAGGTCTCTGATTAATTACCCCTTCTGAAAAAAGCTTGCTGCACCTAGAACTTCCTTGACACCGGTCCCAGCTGTCACACTGCCAGCAGTTTCAAGTTCTGTTTAAACATTTAAACCACTCGATGGAAATCCCATCAGCCCTGGTGCTGTGTAAGCAGCATGTGCTCTTGGGCAAGTATCTTCTTCATAAGTGCATCACTTTCCCTGGTGGAGTTGATGAACAGCCCTCAGCACAATGAGATAATGTTTGTGAAAGCACCTTGCAAACTGTAAAGTGCCATATAAACATTCGCTATCTGTGTTAAGATTATGAGACAGAGTGGAAATCTGCCCTCACTCGAACAGTCTTTAGAGTATAAATGACTCTGAGGAAGAAATATGAAGAAATGATTAATTCTACAGCGTGGGCCAGAGAGTTAATTAGGTTTCTGGTTCTTCTATTAATTGAAATAGCAAATATCCAAAGAGGAGCATCCTTGGGGCTAGGATAGATAGGTCACTGGATTCAGCATTGAGTATGCCGAGTGACATAGCTGTTGGGTTTTTAGGTGGGGGGTGCTTGGGAGGCAGATGACCTTGCAGGTGTGCAGCTAAGGAGTCATGGTCTCGGTACAAGTTGAAGCTGTGGGAGTGATTGAGTTCATCTAGGAAGAAGATGAAATAAAAAGAGTTGAGGGAGCAACTGATATTCTTAGCCTTGGTTTAAATCAGGATTAACTGTGGAGCTTTTCAAAACGAAAGCCTTCTAGCTCCCACCTAGATCTTCTGAGTCAGACTCTCCGGGGTGGAGTCCAGACAGGTGGCTTCTGATGTGCACTGAAGATTGAGGACCACAGATGTTTAAAGGGTGAGCAGAGGAAGAGTCTGTGAGAGACTGAAAGACAGGTCAGAGGAAATGGGTGAGGACAGAGCAGAATCAAAGAGAACGGGAAGGGAGAGGGTTTAGGCTAGAAGAGGCCACTGGAGTTGATCGGACGGAGCCCACTGATGACCACAGAGGAAGCATTTCAGGGCAGAAGCTTAAGGTCCCCTGTGTCCTGCACTTGCCCAGGGTCCCTCTTCTCTCCTTTGAGTCTGGGTTACCACATAGCTCATTGTGTGTGTTTCTTTCTTTCTTTCTTTTTTTTTTTTTAATTTTCAGATCAAGTGTTCCCTCCCACATGCAACATAGGGAAGAATTTTCTCTCCCTCAATTATCTTGCTGAGTACCTTCAGCCCAAAGCTGCAGAAGGGTGTGTGATGTCCAACCAGCCCCAGGATAAGGAAGTACATATCATTGAGTTAATCACCCCCAACTCTAACCCCTACAGGTGAGTGAGTGTGAGTGTCTGTGTGTTTTCTGAACCGAGAGAAAACAAAGACCTGATGTGACTTGACATGATTCTGACTTGAGGCTCAGCCCTCCCTCGTGTGAGAGGGAGGGAGTGGATGATATTCACAGAATCTTTGAAGAAAACAATAAAGTTGCCAGTGTTGTGTTTTATTTTCTGATCTCTCTCTAGATTCCATATATCCCAGATGAGTTCTGAAGCATAATCTGAACTTCTTGGTACAGTCATCCACTGGTATCTGCAGGAGACTGTTTTCAGATCCCACTCGAATACCAAAATCCATAGATGCTCAAGTCTTTTATAAAAATGGCATAGTATTTGCATATAACCTACACGCTTTCTCCTGTATAGTTTAAATTGCCTCTAGATTACTTATCATACCTATTATAATGTAAATGCCTTGCAGGAGACTGTTTTCAGATCCCACTCGAATACCAAAATCCATAGATGCTCAAGTCTTTTATAAAAATGGCATAGTATTTGCATATAACCTACACGCTTTCTCCTGTATAGTTTAAATTGCCTCTAGATTACTTATCATACCTATTATAATGTAAATGCCCTCTGCTGCTGCTAAGTCACTTCAGTCGTGTCCAACTCTGTGCGACCCCATAGACGGCAGCCCACCAGGCTCCCCCGTCCCTGGGATTCTCCAGGCAAGAACACTGGAGTGGGTTGCCATTTCCTTCTCCAGTGCATGAAAGTGAAAAGTGAAAGTGAAGTTGCTCAGTCGTGTCCGACTCTTAGCGACCCCATGGACTGCAGCCCACCAGGCTCCTCCGTCCATGGGATTTTCCAGGCAAGAGGACTGGAGTGAGGTGCCATTGCCTTCTCCAAATGCTATCTAATTAGTTGTGAATACAATATTTGTTGTTGTTGTGCAGTCACTCAGTTGTGACCGACCGACTCTTAGTGACCATGGACTGAAGCACACCAGGCTTCCCTGTCCTTCACCATCTCCCAGAGCTTGCTCAAACTCATGTTCGTTGAGTCAGTGATACTATCTGACCATCTCATCCTCTGTCATCCCCTTCTCCTTCTGCTTTCGATCTTTCCCAATATCAGGTCTTTTCTAATGTGTCGACTCTTCACATCAGGTGGCCAAAGTATTGGAGTTTCAACTTCAGCATCAGTCCTTCCAATGAATATTCAAGGTTGATTTCCTTTAGGATTGACTGGTTTGATCTTGTGGAGTCCAAGAACTCTCGAAAGTCTTCTCCAACACCACAGTTCAAAAGCATCAATTCTTTGGCACTCATCCTTCTTTATGGTCCGGCTCACATCCATGCAAGACTCCTGGAAAGATCACTGCTTGCACTATACCAACCTTTGTTGGCAAAGCAATGTCTCTGCTTTTTAATATGCTGTCTAGGTTGGTCATAGCTGTTCCAAGGAGCAAGGGTCTTTTAATTTCTTGGCTGCAGTCACCACTTGCAGTGATTTTGGAACCCAAGAAATAAAGTCTGTCACTGTTTCCCTTGTTTCCCCATCTATTTGCCATGGAGTGATGGGACCATATGCCATAATCTTAGTGTTTTGAATGTTGAGTTTTAAGCCAGCTTTTTCACTCTCCTCTTTCACCTTCATCAAGAGGCTCTTTAGTTCCTCTTCACTTTCTTCCATAAAGGTGGTGTCATCTGCATATCTGAGGTTATTGATATTTCTCCCAGCAATCTTGATTCCAGCTTGTGCTTATATTAAATATAATATAAATGCTATGTAAATAGTTGCCTGCAAGGAGCAAATTCAAATTTTACTTTTTGGAATTTCCTGGAATTTTCCCCCCCAATATTTTCCATCTTTGGTTGGTTAAATCTGCAAATATGGAACCTGAAGACACAGAAGATGGACTGTACTAGTTATAGAACAGACACTCTTACTCAATTATTATCACCTATGACTGAGGTTATCCCTGATAAGAAAATTACAAAGTGTGCCTTATTAGCATAGTTATCATTTTAACAATTTTTTTTTAAAACAAATCTCTGTTTACAGTGTCCTCAGAGCACTTTAGGCACTCATAACTGTTTGAAGCTGTGTGTGACTGTGTATGTGTGGGTGTGTGTGTGTGTGTATGTGTGTCAGAGGAGTGGCCCTTCACGGTGACACATCAGAGAGCTATTAGATACTAGCCTTTCTCTTCAACTCTCAGCATCCTGTCCAGGACTGAAAATTTAACTCTCTTTATCAAGAATGATTAGGGAATTTACGTAAGAAAGAAAAGGGAGAAAGTAGGCCTTTCTCCCACTTTCACCTGCATTTCATAGGGACTAGTGAGTAAAACTGTTAATTTATATTATAGAAGGATTTTGCAGTTAAAATTCTAGTCAAACTTTGATTTCAAAAGCGAATAAACTACAGATTAGTTTTTGAAAATGGAAATTTTGTCCCATGTGAAAAATTGTGGAAAATTAAAAGGGAACAGGGCTAGAAGTAATGGAAGCATGTATACTTGGGTATTAGCCCTAAGGCTTCATTTGAGTACTATATATCACTCATTTTATGCTTTCCAAGTGTGTAAAACCAAGATGGAAATAAAGACTTTCCTCTAAATCCAGAATGCCAGAGATGTTATCATTTGGTAAGAATTCTCTTTTGTACGGGATTCTTAGAAGTTTGGATTGTGTTCATTAATTTTCCAATAATCACTTGGTTGACCATCTGTTTTTGTTTTTGTTTTTTTTAATAGCTATCTCCAGAAGTTTGGGGAAGTTAATGCAGATATGATTTTGTAACAAATGTTAATGGCTCAAGCAAACCTTATATAAGTCAAGAAATGCTCTAGCCTTTTGCTTCTTATTTTATTCTGAAGTTTTCTAACTTTTTTTTACTGCCTCCCTCTTGCGTCCACCCTGCCACCGTCCACTCACCAAACTGCCACCCACTCCTGGTTTGAAGGATTTTGAGCATATAACAAATTAGAATGTTACATATCAAAGGTGTTGAGCCTGAAGAAGCAACAATTCTGCTTCAAAAGTAAACTCTTATGGTTTGTTCAAGTCCGTTTCAAACAGTGGCCACATGAAATAACCACCATTTTTTTTTCCCAATGAAGAGAAAAAGTTTAGTGGCTAATTAACCACAGGCGTATTTTTCTATTGTTATGTAAAATCATTTTGTTATGTGTGCACTAAACAATCTGTTTTGCACATGTCATTTGCCTGGGATCCACTCCAGCTTTTTAATCAACTGGCCAGACACTGGAAACATGAAGACTTGGAAGAGGGGAGTTGCAACTTTCTGGCATTTGGGTCCTAACTCTGCCTTTGTTTTCCACTCACAGTGCTTTCCAGGTGGATATCATAATTGACATAAGACCTTCTCAGAAGGATCCTGAGGTGGTCAAAAATCTGATCCTGATCTTGAAATGCAAAAAGTCTGTCAACTGGGTGATCAAGTCTTTCGATATTAAGGGAAACCTGAAAGCTATTGTAAGTTGGTTAAGCATTTCTTTGTTTTGATGAATGGCAGTAATTTAAGCTGTGTTTGTACGTGTTATTTTTATGAAGTTTTTCTCCATTATTTTTCACTTTATAAAATAGGCTATTCCTTGACTTCTCCTGCCAAGGACAGGCAGTGTGGTAGTTAAAAAAAGGTCTTTGGGGTCAATACAGACCTGGATTCAAGTTCAGACTCTGCCACTTATGAACTGTGACCTTAGGCAAGTCCCTTCACCTCTCTGGATCCCACGAGCCTCTCCCACGAGATCTCTGGATCTCACAAAATTCCTGAAATGTATTAGTGCGCTTTCCAGTCTTGTTGTTTAGTTGCTAAGTTGTATACTACTCTGTGACCCCTTGGACTGTAGCCTGCCAGGTTCCTCTGTCCCTGGGATTTCCAGTCTTAGTAAGTATAAAACAATGAACACAAGCATTTCATGGCTGAGAATCCTGTGGGGGCCTCAGTGTCATGGCTATGAATATCAGCTCTTACTGTAGGGTTGGGTCTTTATAAAAGATGTGGGAAATGAGCTAACTCCAGCTTATCTTTCTTTTCGAGACAAATACTTGGTATTGGCATGTGTTTTTGCTTGCTCCTAAGGATAAAACCCTGATAAAAGAATTAGAGCTGTGCACAGGTTACTGAGATGATGCTGGAAAAGTATCCCCAGCCTGTTTCCTAAGCATTCTATTTCATGAAGGAAATATACGTAAGAAGTTTAACTGGGTGGAATGATGGGCAGACAGCAGCTTATTTCCAGAAAAGTTAAATGTTGAAATTTGGTGGAATACATTTTTTCCAAGAATGTTTAGGGAGATAACTATTTGACAGAATATTGAAGCAAATTATATTGAAAGGTAAAGAATTCCCCTTCCTCATTTTTAAAAAAATAATTATCTCTTTGCATGCATACGTGCGTGCTAAGTTGCCTCAGCTGTGTCCAACTCTTTGTGACCCTATGGACTGTAGACCGCCAGGCCCCTCTGCCCATGGGATTCTCCAGGCAGGAATACTGGAGTGGGTCACCATGCCCTCTTCCAGGGGATCTTCCTGACCCAGGGATTAAACTCTTGTCTCTTATGTCTCCTGCACTGGCAGGCAGGTTCCTTACCACTAGCGCCACCTGGGAAGCCAATTACATCTTCAGCATCTCTTTTTGTGGGCTTAAATATTAGTGCATTGTCTTAAAAAAAAACTTTTTTTAAATTTAAATTAAAAATTTAAAACTGGAAGATAATTGCTTTACAATGTTGTGTTGGCTTCTGCCAGACAACAACGTGACTCAGCCATCAGCATACCTGTATCCCCTCCTCCTTGAGCCTCCCTTCCACCCCACCATCCCACTCCTCTAGGGCATCACAGATCGCGGGGCTGAGCTCCCTGAGCTACACAGAAGCTGTCTGTCTTACACGTTGGTAGTGTATGTGTGTCAGTGCCGCTTCCTCAGGCCACCCCACCTTCTCCTTCCCCTGCTGCACCCACAGGTCCTGTACCTCTGCATCCCTCTTCCGTGCGTCTGCATCTGTTCTGTGTGTTGTCTTTTTTAAAAATTGTGGCCAGTTCCTCTTTCAGTGTTATGTTTTCAGTGGGTTTATGTTTGGGGAGAGGGATGCCTTTGGCGTTAGTATCATTCATTCATGGCACCTTCTGTGTGACAACACAGTGAACAGAGCCAGTAGTCCCCTAGGCAACATCCTGTACGAGCATTTGTCAGAGGCAGTGGGTAAAGCCATGAGCACACACATCTTAATTTTAAAGTAATCATTTCTGGTTCCTGGGGGTTTTTTTTTTTTTTTTTTTTTAACTTTTAGGGGATCCCAATAAACCATCATGTGTAGTGGTGATACATCAATTTGGTATTGAGCACAAAAGCCCAGCAGTGATTTTCTGAAGTCAGAGCTGCTGTGATTGCTTTCCCTGGCATGGCATGAGCAGTGTTGGTGACCTGGGCTGTTTGCAGCCTTTGCTGCCTGGCACACCAGCCAAATGTTTTTAATTTCAGAATAACAAAAACAGGAAAGGGAATCATGCTTTGAAAGGCAAAAACATACGGTACATTTTAATTCCCTGCTGGAGTTCTTGTGTAAATGTTCTCTTGGCCCTGACCCTTTGATGGCTCTTTGTCTCCCTGAGCATGTGTGCCTAGTCCAGGGCAGTCCTGGAGTTCACTCTGAAGGTCCCCACTTCTCCTATGAATCAGAGAGGCTAGAAAAAGAGATTGCTCATCTCAGTGCAAGATCTGTTTATACTGCTCTCCTTGGCTGTACTCCTGTTCCAGGCCAATTTTGGACAATGCATGACAACATTACTAAACAATTAGGTAATGTTTCATGATGTTCCTTTTTATTCTCCCAATCAGTTTCATGCTTTGTGATTTCTTAACTCTTGTCTCAGATGTGAGTTCTGACTGTGCTGGGAGGGAAAGTTACCTGGTAATAAAAAGGTGGAGTGGAGAGAATGCTGGCTTTGGGGCCAGCCAGGTCTGGATTCAAATCCTGTTTCCAATTGCTGTTATCCCAGTTGATCCTGGTCAATCTCACTGAACTTTAAGTCTGTTTCCTTACCTGTGAAATGGATACAATAATACTCACCTTGAGAGTTCTTGTGAGGTTTAGCAGAGTCCATTCATTCATTCAACAAATACTTGTTAAGTGTGCCCTGGGCATTTCATCTAAAGCAGTCAGGATAATGCCTGCACATGGTGAGTGCTCAGCTACATGTACTACCTAACTTTTGTGAGCCTCAGGTTCCTCTTCTCTAGAAAAGAATAATAACACCTACCCCTTATATTTTGGAGAAGAATTAAATAAGAAAACATATATTAAGCATTTAGCACAGTGCCTGCCATAAAAGATGGCGGTAGGGAGTAGGTTTCTATCTTCCTTCTATTAGCAATTCTTTAAGAGTTTGTAGGGACAATTAACAAAGTGGAGACAAAGACAAATGTTTACTAAAGGAATTGTGTGGAACTTGATGGGGAAAATTTAAAGAAAAACACCATTAAACATAGGTGGGGTATGTATGTGTGTGTGTGATACGATGTGGGCAGAATGAACCCTCTAAAAGACAGGATGGCCCAAAGAGACACAGAGGGTTGTACTGGGCCAGATGGGATTACTAGAAGTATCCACATTACATCATCATGCCCAGCTCTGGCTTTTAGTTCAGGGCCCTTATGGACCATGCATAATCACATTTTGGAAAAGACTCCAAAACATCAAAGAATAGATGGAGATAACTTGTTAGAAAATTTCTGTTGTATGATTTCATAGGGCCTCAGGGCTTCAAGTTTGTAAATAGTGAGTTTATTCTTAGAAGAGATATTTTTTAATCCCATTGGGAGTATGGATTGCACCCTCTGCCTAACTTTTCCTCCAGCCCCCGCCCTCCCAGATACCAGCAGTTTTGATGCAGGTGTGTGGATGGTGGGGAGAGAGAAAGGTACTCAGAGTCTACTTAACTCATTGTCCTTCGTGAAGATATGGCTGGGAAAGATGGCGGTGGTGTTTGAGACCACCTTGAATACTCCCTAATGGAGTAGCTATACTGAGGCCTTGGGAGCCTGGGGACTCCCAGAAATACAGGATAAAGAACCCATTCATTGCTGGGAACCAACTTGCCTGCCATTGTCCCAAACCTTGCTGCTTTACAAATGCATAGATAGATTTCTAGCCTTGTAAATCCTGAGGTGTAATCAATATGAGTTGTGCTGACAGCTCCTAGTGTTCTTGTGGAAAGGTGTAAACAACTCATTCTGTATTGCTACAAAAAGAACAGGTGGCAGTTAGGATGACAGTATTCTGGAAATACAGTATTTTCTCAGCTGTCCAACAACATGAAAGTCTAGGGCAGATGAGGCCAAGCAGTATTGTTTAGGCCAGTGTTGCAACTCCAGCCAATCAAAACGACAGGCTGCCTTGAAAGCCCGGAAGAAGCTGTGCTGAAAAAACTGCTGTTGACTCAATGAGTAAGAAGGTTTAAGAACTAATTGGATCCTTCTTTACTTCATTTTAGTTTCCTTCCGTCCTCCTCCTCTCCCTCTCCTCTTTCTTCTTTCTCTTTCCCTAAGGAATGTTTTCTGAATCCCAGTAAGAGCAGAATAATCCAAATCTGTGAAAGTGAGTTGTTTGTTTGTTTTTTGCTAATGGCTACAGAACATGGTTACAGCTCTTTCTGGTCCCTTTGTGTGCATTATGGTGACTTGCTTACCTGATGAGCACTTGGGGTAGTAGGAAAATATACTGGGTGAGACTCAGCTTTGAATTGAAAATGCGTGTCCTCAGCCAGTATCCCACAACTAGAGAGGCCAAGAGAACTTAGAGGCTGCGAATCTTCTATGGTTTTATAATGGGAAAGGATTAATATTTAGTCATGTTAGGGGCAAACAGAATGGGAAACAAATGGGGAATTTAGGAAAAATGCTGCATGTATGCAGAAGAAAATAATTGGGCATGGAAATTAAAGTGACTTTTATACGACATGAAATGGCATAATCCACTTGCTAGAAGGGCCTTCCAGCCCTGTAGGAACAGATGTTGAAAATGTGGTGACTTCCCTTTGGGTGTTCCCTGCAGCATTCAGCTCCCTCACCATCTGAGGAGATCGCTGCAGTAGGATCCAAGTGTAATGTGAAGTTTACCTTCCATGTTCTTAGTACTCAGAGCCCTTCGATATTCTTTCTTGGAAAGATTCTTATCACTCAGTTTTAATTTTTAACTGACTACCAAATGAAAGTTAATTTTAAGAGTTACTTGTATTGCGGGATAAAAGTATTGGTACTTAGAGGCATGGTGGCTTAATTAATATTTTAGACCATAAAATCTAACCATATTCCATTAATAGAACTGGCAAATGTCTATAGTTACAGGATTGCTAAATTGATCCTAAGTTATAATTGACATATCGACATTGGTTGTTTCACCCTGTGTCATTCATAGTTTGCAAAGATAGGATAGTTTCCACAGTGAAGTAACTAGGTTGTGCCTTCTTTCATTTAACTCTGCTACTGCTGCTGCTAAGTCGCTTCAGTCGTGTCCGACTCTGTGCAACCCCATAGATGGCAGCCCATCAAGCTCCCCCGTCCCTGGGATTCTCCAGGCAAGAACCCTGGAGTGGGTTGCCATTTCCTTCTCCAATGCCTGAAAGTGAAAAGTGAAAGTGAAGTCGCTCAGTCGTGTCCGACTCTTAGCGACCCCATGGACTGCAGCCTACTAGGCTCCCCCATCCATGGGATTTGCCAGGCAATAGTACTGGAGTGGGGTGCCATTGCCTTCTCTGTCATTTAACTCTAGGATATAGGAATTAGGGGATTCCTTGGTGGCTCAGCAGTAAAGAATCTACCTGCCAATGCAGGAGATGAAGGTTCGATCCCTGGGTGGGGGAGATCCCCTGGAGAAGGAAATAGCAACCCACTTCAGTATTTTTGCTAGGAAAATCCCTTGGACAGAGGAGCCTGGCGGGTATTGCAAAAGGGTTGGATACGACTTAGCATCAACATAGAAATAACAACAACAACATAGAAAGCAGAACACAGGTATGTTTGGATAATATAGAATACATATTTCTGAGTATTTTATATATAATTTTAAATAAAAATAATAAAATTTTTGTATCATATTTGATGTGTGTGTTAATAATTTAAACATTAACTCTAGTGACATGCTAATCATGCTTATGATAATTAGATTATCCACTAATGACAAAAATGATTATGTTATTTGTATCAACATAAGCAACCCAAATGATGCAACCAGTCAGCATGAATGATATTTCTTAATCTGCTGTTACAAGTTTTCACATCAGTATTCTCAGCCCAAGGAAAGTAGGGATCAAAAGAATAAATAGTTTGCTCATACACAATAGAGAATCTATTTGTTTCAGGTATTAAGGCACTGTTTAATTTTATAGACTCATGAGTGAAATTTTATTATTATCTTCAGGCTCCGAATAGTATTGGCTTTGGGAAAGAAAGTGAAAGATCTATGATAATGACCAAATCAAAAAGAGATGACATTCCTTCAACCCAAGAGAGTCTGGTCAAGTGGGCTGTGGACAATGGCTATAGTCCAGTAACATCATACACGGTGGCTCCTATGGCTAATAGATTCCATCTTCGGCTTGAAAGCAATGGTAAGTATGATTTTTTTGTTGTCGTTTGCATAAAAAATATCCCCCCAAATGTGCTTTCCAATGAGGAACTTTCATTTCAACTCATGGTGCTGTTTTTCTGTTGCAAATTTTAACAATTCATTTGACTACTTTTTACTGAAAAGCTTAAAGTTATGTAGAATTGTGCTAGATTATTTTGGGGACACTGTCTTGAATACAGACTTTTTACTCACATGGAGTCAATTGCGTATTGGAAAACTTTGTTACAGATCACTTTCTCTCTGCATATATTAAGGACAAATTAGTCTGGGTTCTTTTCTCAGAAGAGCCTAGCAATCACTTTGGGCTGAGATACAGAGGGTTTGGGACAGCAGGAGAGAAGTCTTAGGTCAGGCCAGATCTCATAGGAAGTCACGAGGACTCACTCTTGTGCTTTCTCATTCTCACCCAGAGGGAATATAGGAGTTATTACCCCACTTAGAGGGAGGAGGAAGCAGAGGCTTAATAAGTTCTTTGAGGTTCTCCAGAGTCTTACAGCTACTAAGACTTGAACCCCAGGTTTTCTGATCCCTAAATCTCTTGCTCATTGCATGGTACAACTGAGTGGAGGGTAGGTAGAATGAAGGTTGGGAGTCCAGGTTCAAGTCCCAGCCCTGATATTTGATCACTATTTTTGGAAGTTGCTTAAGTTCTGAGCCTCGGATTCCTCCTCAGCCATATGGGGGAAAGAATAAGACCCATCTCACAGGGTGGTTGCGAAGGTTTTTTGTTAACAAATTAAAAACCTCCAAACCCTCTTACTTCTTTTGGACCCATACAACTAACTGTGCCATCCTTTTTTAAAAAATGGTATTGAAGGAAAGCTAACATCCTCTTTTCCAACTCCCATTGCAGCATGGATTAACCTCAAGTATGTGTCAGTTGACTTTGAAGGAATAATTGAAGCTAAGCAGCTTTTTCTTTTTGTGGGGGGCCTAGGTTCTAAAAGGCCAGGGTACCTAGATATCTGTTAGAATTTAGCAGTGAAATAGGAGGTAGCAAAATAAATTCAAAATAGCAGTATTGTTTCAAGAAATCTTTAGAGAGACTGTCCTAAAGAATCTCTAGATTCAAGGAAAGTATTTCATTGGCATTTAAATAGAATAATATCATCCCACATAACTTAATCAAATAGTAGATTTTTTTATAGAAGGGCCTTTTTTTTGAAGGGCCTTCAGTTCAGTTCAGTCGCTCAGTCGTGTCCGACTCTTTGCGACCCCATAATTCACAGCACACCAGGCCTCTCTGTCCATCACCAACTCCTGGAGTTCACTCAGACTCATGTTCATCGAGTCAGTGATGCCATCCAGCCATCTCATCCTGTGTCGTCCCCTTAGAAATCATCTAATCCAGCAGTTCTTAATCTTGGCTGCACATTGGAATCACATGGGGAGCTTTAAAACATGATTTAAAGAGAGTTCAGTTCTTAATTGGGCTGGGGTACAGCTTGAGCATAGGGATGCTTTTTTTTAGGCTCCCAGAGGGATTTCAGTGTGCAGCCAAAGTTGAGAACCACTGATCTAATCCAACCTCTTAATTTAGAAAAATTGGGAAACCAAAGCACAGAGAAGTAAGCTACTTACCCAAAACCACCAGACCAGTTAGAAAGGACATCAAGACTAGAATTCAGGCTTCGAGACAGACTCCACATCTCCTTTATACATTGCTGATTAGGGGTAATTTTACATATGCTCATTCTTTGCTCGTTCCTCCTGTTCTTACCTCTCATGATAATGATTGGCATCAAACACTGATGATGTTCTGCCTTCTTCTCTTACCATCAGAGGAGATGAGAGATGAGGAGGTCCATACTGTCCCTCCTGAGCTGCGGATCCTGCTGGGCCCTGGCACTCTGCCTGCCCTGGACAACCCACCCGTTCGGGGAGGGGGAAGCCGAAATGGAGGTTTCCCTTTTCCCTTCCCCGACATCTCCAGGAGAGGCCGGAAGGAAGGGGGAGAAGATGGGATCCCTCGGCCAGAGGACCCTGCCATCCCTGGCATCCACGTGTTCTCTGATCCCAGAGAACCCGAGGAGGTGCAGGGCAGCACAGACGTTGCCCTGTCCGTCAAGTGTGACAATGAGAGGATGACTGTGGCTGTAGACAAAGGTTCTTTTCAGGTCGGTGCAGTTTCTTAAAGGAGAGAATGGGAGGTTACCTCCCTGTCCATCTCACCTCAGTCTGTGTGAGTTATTTCCAGCTCTTTCACTTTTGAACTCTGGAGATTTGATACTATTTTCTCAGTTGGATGGGCTCACTTCCCCTTGGCTGTGAGTCTCACCCGGTTCCTGTTGTTCTCAGTGACGGGGGGGTTCCAGATCCTTGTGTGTCAATATTTTGCTATTGAATTTCCAAGGCCAACAAACACAATTCTGGGGCTGTTGAGAGATGGTAGGCTGAAAGGAGGTAAGGGGGGAGAGGGAGTGCAGGCTTCCAGTGACCTTTATTTGGAAGACCAGCAACGTGTGTTAACTGCATGCTGTAGAATGGCCTGTGGGCCCCTCTTTATGTCTTTGGTGGTGGTTGTTTCAGGCCAGCGGCTACTCTGGGATGGAGCTCACCTTGTTGGATCCCACCTGCAAGGCCAAGACAAATAACACCCATTTCATTTTGGAGTCTCCCCTGGATGGCTGCGGGACTCGGCTCCGGCGAGCAGCCCCTGATGGTGTGGTTTACTACAACTCCGTGAGTGTTCTCCAGGACAAAGCTTTCCCTTTGCCTGAGCCTTGCTGGGTGTTACCTTAACATTTGTCTTAAGATTTCTATGAAAGTGAGGAGGGCCATATACCCCAGACTTGAATGAAGCCCAGTGTTGGTTCTCAACAAAATGGGATGTACTCTGACCCTAAACACTTTTGTTTTGTTGGTGAGTCTGTGGGAGTTGGGAGGCCCTGTTTTCTCGGCTGGAACATTTGTGATGATCTTTCCCACCCTTCCTTCCATCTCCTGGTGGCAAAGCGTTCACTGGCAAGGTGATTATGGCTTTTTCTGGCTAAGCTGCAGGCTCAGATGGCCTGGTTCACTTGAGGACAAACTCCAAGGCTATGAATGAGCACCTCTGTACAACTGAGCTAACCAGATCCATGGTTCATCTGAGATCCATGGCCTCATCTGAGGCATGTCTAGAAGCAGGAGAACTTTTCCCTCCCTCATGAACAAAAGAACCAAAAGAGAGAAGTCTGAAAAGGTCCTTTGGGAAATTTTTAAATCTCTCTCCATCCTTAGGAAAGACCCTAAACTGAAGAACATCTCCTACTGTCGAAGTTACCCAGAGATTCCCCAATGATAGTCATTGCAGTAGCTACCCTTCACTTTCCAGACATCATTCTTGGCAGTTCACCTTAATCTTTTCAGATTAAATCTGTTTGTGTAGAGATGGACACTACACAGTGACTATTACAAGAATTTGAACATGAAATTTCAAAAGGATTTTAAAGTGATAATTTTGCAATTTGAACTGTACTTTTGATGATAGAAACAGGGCTCCAGGATCTTCGTGTCCAGCTTTGACCCGTGTGTGTGTGTCTGTGCTCAGGGCCTACCCAGCTTCAGCATGGGCTGGGGAGGCCCCGACTACTCTATTTATTCCACTGCTGGTCGTCCGCAGATAGGACCCAGCCAGGGAAGAGACTGGCTTTCTGGTCAGCATGGCTCATGTAGGGACTGACTCTCCTGTGAGCCAAGTTTATTGTTCCTCAGACAATTTTAGAATGTTTGAGCTGGAAAGAACCCTAAGATGATCTCATTCAGCGTCCTCATTTCACAGGTGAGGAAATTGAACTCCAGGGAGTTACGAGACTTGTTTGGATTTGAGAGACGAGTTAGTGGTAGAGCCAAGACTGAATCCAGCTTCCCGACCTCTCATCCACTGATCTTCCCCCAGCCCTAGGCTGGAGCAGCTACTCTGCTTTGTTACTGAAATTATTTATTAACCTTTGACTTCTATGATGAACACTCTTCTGCCAACTCCAACACTCATTTTCTTGCAATTATCCAGTTTTTCCAGATGTAATGAGTGTCCTATATTACTGGTATATGAGGTTTTGGAATTTAAACCTTGAAAAGAGATATTTCTCCATAGTTTTGGCTGCGCCGGGTCTTTGCTGCTGTGCGGGCGTTCTCCAGTTGCAGTGCACAGGCTCCTCATGGCCGGGGCTTCTCCTGTTGCGGAACGCGGGCTCTAGGGCACACGGGCTTCAGCAGTTGCAGCTCCCAGGCTCTAGAGCACAGGCTCAGTAGTTATGGCTCACGGGCTTAGTGGCTCCGAGGCAAGTAGGATCTTCCCAGATCAGGGATCAAACCTATGTCTCCTACATTGGCAGGTGGATTCTTTACCACTGAGACACCAGGGAAGCCCTGGAATTTTAAACTTTGATTTGAATTAATGCCAATAAGAGGCCATGATAACTGGTTAAGTTAAAAAAAACTTTCTCTACCTCAGGAGAGAAAAGTATATTGCTGCTGCTTCTTTTTTAAAAAAATTATTATAGGGTAAGTAATAACCTAACTTGCTTCAGCTGCATCACTAATTTCTTTGAGGACCTGGGAAAGAATAGAGAGGCAGGTTTCCTTCATTTCTTTCCCATTCTGCTCTCCTCTCAGTGGCTATTTTAACCATTTCTTCCAGTTATAATTGTTTGTAGTAGTTTTCAGACTTAATATCTATTTTCATTTTACAACATATTCAAAATCTAAGGAGGTGGAGCATAGACTCAAACAAAAATTATAACTATCCCATGTATGCAAATAAATTAGGAGTTAATTTATGGAGTCCTGATCCCTGGGTGAATTTTTTCATCTTACATAGAACTAACCTTCTACCAGTGTTAAGATAGGTTTTCATGGCATAGAACTTGTTGTTCTTTCCTGCATCTGTACCTCATACAGGCGATAGTGGGGGAGATGGACGCATATAGGAGAAGGGTGAGGAGAGAATGGGTCAGTAGTGAACATCAGGTTCTTTGCTTCTGACTCAAACCAAACTTGACCAAATCTTTTTTTTTTTTTTTTAATATTTATTTATTTGGCTGTGTGGGGCCTTGGCATGCAAATTCTTAGTTGCAGCATGTGGAATATGGTTTCCTGACCAAGGATGAAACACAGGCCCCTTGCATTGTGAGTCTTAAGCCACTGGACCACCAGGGAAGTCCCTATCAAATCTTGACAGACACAACTTACAAGAACTCCTCGGATTAGCCAAATCACTGTTTCTTAGAGTTTTCAGTATAAAGGCCCCTAAGGAGAAACTCCCCCACCCCCTACAGTACAGGTGGGCCTGTTGAAAACCCCACCCAACCCCATTTCAGTATCTGGTGTTTTCACACTATTTAAAATACATATTTTATTTTAAATATTAATTTATTATGCATTGGGCTTCTTCTTTTTTATTTCTTTGAGGATAAAATCCTAAAAAAAACTTGGAGGTTCTTTTTTTTCAATTAAGTCAGATTTTCAGTTCACCTCAGGATTTATTACATGGGTGTTTATGTGAGGTGGAACCAAAGGTATGTGATTGGGTGTTTTCATAACATTGTGCTTTCCTTGCTTGTAGATTGTGATTCAGGTTCCACCCTCTGGGGATAGTAGTGGCTGGCCAGATGGTTATGAAGATTTAGAGTCTGGTGATAATGGATTTCCGGGAGACATGGATGAAGGGGACACTTCCTTCTTCAGTCGACTTGAAATTGTGGTGGTATGTATTTGTTTGTAGGAGGTAGTTTGTAGAGAATGTTGTCTTTTTGGTTGGCTTTAGTCGGGGACCATTGGAAAATAAAATCAGATGTTAAAGGCTAAAGCTTCTAAAGCTACAAGCTTCATTTTACTGTGATTTATTTCCATCTGTTTTCTTCTTTTCTCCAGTTTAATTGTAGCCTGCGACAGGTGGGGAATCCCCGCAGCTTCCAGGATGAACCCAACAGAAACGTCACCTTCAACATGGAGCTGTACAACACGGACCTCTTTCTCGTGCCCTCCCAGGGGGTATTCTCTGTGGCAGAGAACGGACACGTTTATGTTGAGGTGAGACCCATACGTTAGCCTTCGGCTGTTAGGTTAGCGGTGGAGAGGGCAATGGGACCCCACTCCGGTCCTCTTGCCTGGAAAGTCCCATGGACGGAGGAGCCTGGCAGGCTGCAGTCCATGGGGTCGCTGAGGGTCGGACACGACTGAGTGACTTCACTTTCACTTTTCACTTTCATGCGTTGGAGAAGGCAACGGCAACCCACTCCAGTGTTCTTGCCTGGAGAATCCCAGGGATGGGGGAGCCTGGTGGGCTGCCGTCTATGGGGTCGCACAGAGTCGGACACGACTGAAGCGACTTAGTTGCAGTTAGGTTAGCGGAGATTCTTAGTGGCTCCTGAGCATGAGTGAAAGCCCCTGGGGGCAGACCTCTTCCTGCCTTCCTCAGTCTTGACCAGCTCTGGATGAAGGTTTCACTCAGAAGACACTTCCACATTGGTTTCTGACCAAAGCAGGAAATTTCAGGATTCATTGCATTATGCTAAATGGAGAGAGCATTTTATAGATGAATGGATGAAATGTTTTTTTTTTTTTTTTAATCAAGGGCGTAAATTCTAATCAAGCCTTGTCCTTACTTTGTCCTTTGTATTTTTGTCAAGGGCATTCGTTCAGTAGTTGCAATATCAGAGTTAACAAAGGAATATTTCAAAACCCCTCAGAGACTATCCTTTAAGCTGTGCATACTTTTGAGTGAAATACTATATGTTACCATAGCTCATGAAAATTGTTTTTTTCCCTAGATCATTATCTAAATGTGTCTGTGGTGGTGGTTTGGTGATTTAGTCACTAAGTCCTGTCCGACCCTTGCGACCCCATGGACTGTAGCCTGCTAGGCGCCTCTGTCTATGGGATTCTCCAGGCAAGAATACTGGAATGGGTTGCCGTTTCCTTCTCCAGGGGATCTTCCCAACCAAGGGATCGAACCCAGATCTCCTGCATTGCAGGCAGATTCTTTACTGACTGAGCTATGAAGGAAGCCCCAGTGTATCTATAAATTTATTAAAATTATTTCCTATCTATAACAGTAATAACCACACATAATGTAAATCTGTGGAGTGACTACAGAGCTATTAGGTAGTGGTGATAAAAGTGAAATAACAACAGCTAAAGTTTATTGTAGATTTATTTTGTGCCAAGCTCAGTTATAAGTTCTCAGTTACAAGTACTCATATTCTTCTGAGCAGTTCTATGACACAGGTCTGTTAATACCCCATTTTGTGGATGAGGAAATTGAGGCCCAAATTTGTCTAAGGTCACCCAGTTAGTACCTAGTAGAGTTCAGAGTCAGAGTTCATACTCAGTCCGTCTGGCTCCAGGGACCACACTGTTGTCCACAGAATGCCATCATTTATCCTCAAAGTGCCATTTTCAGGGGGCAGAAAATATAACCACTCTGCAGTGCAAATACCCACGTTCACAGACTGGATTCTAGAGAAGATAATTATCCTCATGGCCCCAGAATGTCTGCTGGTCTTAGAGGAGAGTCGTCCTCTATCGAGCTGGTTTTGGTGCTAAGATGCAGGCTGGTGTTCTCCACTATGGGAGGAGGGAGAAGCTTAAGGGGCCAAAATGGGATGCTTCCATATATTACAAGTGACTTCAGTACACATATTTCTATTTAAGAAAGACAAATAACTCACATTTGTACTGATTCTGGGACGGAGCCCACAGGCTCTAGACATTTTCTTGGATCATCTCCTCCTTTCTGACTTCCCTCTTCTGAGAGATCTTCTCTTTCACTGGGTATTCCTTTCTCTGTTAGGGAAGATATACTGCTTTCTATGTGCTGTCCCTAAATCAGAGCTCTCTCTTTCTTCTTGCTATTCCGGCTGCTCCATCCATATGTGTGGTTGGTCATTGATGCACTGTTGTACTATAGGCTTTAGGGGCGCTGCTTAACTGCAGTTTGTTCTTTTCCAGATGTGTCCCTGGCTTTGCCAATTTGTGGCTTTGCTGCCTTAAATCTTCCTCATACATCCAACTCTGGATGTTTTGGGTTCTCTCCCTCCTCCCCAACAGCCTCCCCCAACCCCCAGTGCTGGCTTACTTGAAATACATTTTCTTTTTCATTCTTATTTTCCCATTTATAGACCATCTATATTGTTCATAATTGATTGACTCAAAGACATTGTGAAAGTGATGGGAAAAAACGAACCAAGTCTTTTTGCTGTGCCATTTTAAACATCATTAAAATGACATGTGAAAGTCACTCGGTCGTGTCCAACTCTTTGCGACCCCATGGACTATACAGTCCATGGAATTCTCCAGGCCAGCATACTGGAGTGGGTAGCCTTTCCCTTNCCTGCGACAGGTGGGGAATCCCCGCAGCTTCCAGGATGAACCCAACAGAAACGTCACCTTCAACATGGAGCTGTACAACACGGACCTCTTTCTCGTGCCCTCCCAGGGGGTATTCTCTGTGGCAGAGAACGGACACGTTTATGTTGAGGTGAGACCCATAACGTTAGCCTTCGGCTGTTAGGTTAGCGGTGGAGAGGGCAATGGGACCCCACTCCGGTCCTCTTGCCTGGAAAGTCCCATGGACGGAGAAGCCTGGCAGGCTGCAGTCCATGGGGTCGCTGAGGGTCGGACACGACTGAGTGACTTCACTTTCACTTTTCACTTTCATGCGTTGGAGAAGGCAACGGCAACCCACTCCAGTGTTCTTGCCTGGAGAATCCCAGGGATGGGGGAGCCTGGTGGGCTGCCGTCTATGGGGTCGCACAGAGTCGGACACGACTGAAGCGACTTAGTTGCAGTTAGGTTAGCGGAGATTCTTAGTGGCTCCTGAGCATGAGTGAAAGCCCCTGGGGGCAGACCTCTTCCTGCCTTCCTCAGTCTTGACCAGCTCTGGATGAAGGTTTCACTCAGAAGACACTTCCACATTGGTTTCTGACCAAAGCAGGAAATTTCAGGATTCATTGCATTATGCTAAATGGAGAGAGCATTTTATAGATGAATGGATGAAATGTTTTTTTTTTTTTTTTAATCAAGGGCGTAAATTCTAATCAAGCCTTGTCCTTACTTTGTCCTTTGTATTTTTGTCAAGGGCATTCGTTCAGTAGTTGCAATATCAGAGTTAACAAAGGAATATTTCAAAACCCCTCAGAGACTATCCTTTAAGCTGTGCATACTTTTGAGTGAAATACTATATGTTACCATAGCTCATGAAAATTGTTTTTTTCCCTAGATCATTATCTAAATGTGTCTGTGGTGGTGGTTTGGTGATTTAGTCACTAAGTCCTGTCCGACCCTTGCGACCCCATGGACTGTAGCCTGCTAGGCGCCTCTGTCTATGGGATTCTCCAGGCAAGAATACTGGAATGGGTTGCCGTTTCCTTCTCCAGGGGATCTTCCCAACCAAGGGATCGAACCCAGATCTCCTGCATTGCAGGCAGATTCTTTACTGACTGAGCTATGAAGGAAGCCCCAGTGTATCTATAAATTTATTAAAATTATTTCCTATCTATAACAGTAATAACCACACATAATGTAAATCTGTGGAGTGACTACAGAGCTATTAGGTAGTGGTGATAAAAGTGAAATAACAACAGCTAAAGTTTATTGTAGATTTATTTTGTGCCAAGCTCAGTTATAAGTTCTCAGTTACAAGTACTCATATTCTTCTGAGCAGTTCTATGACACAGGTCTGTTAATACCCCATTTTGTGGATGAGGAAATTGAGGCCCAAATTTGTCTAAGGTCACCCAGTTAGTACCTAGTAGAGTTCAGAGTCAGAGTTCATACTCAGTCCGTCTGGCTCCAGGGACCACACTGTTGTCCACAGAATGCCATCATTTATCCTCAAAGTGCCATTTTCAGGGGGCAGAAAATATAACCGCTCTGCAGTGCAAATACCCACGTTCACAGACTGGATTCTAGAGAAGATAATTATCCTCATGGCCCCAGAATGTCTGCTGGTCTTAGAGGAGAGTCGTCCTCTATCGAGCTGGTTTTGGTGCTAAGATGCAGGCTGGTGTTCTCCACTATGGGAGGAGGGAGAAGCTTAAGGGGCCAAAATGGGATGCTTCCATATATTACAAGTGACTTCAGTACACATATTTCTATTTAAGAAAGACAAATAACTCACATTTGTACTGATTCTGGGACGGAGCCCACAGGCTCTAGACATTTTCTTGGATCATCTCCTCCTTTCTGACTTCCCTCTTCTGAGAGATCTTCTCTTTCACTGGGTATTCCTTTCTCTGTTAGGGAAGATATACTGCTTTCTATGTGCTGTCCCTAAATCAGAGCTCTCTCTTTCTTCTTGCTATTCCGGCTGCTCCATCCATATGTGTGGTTGGTCATTGATGCACTGTTGTACTATAGGCTTTAGGGGCGCTGCTTAACTGCAGTTTGTTCTTTTCCAGATGTGTCCCTGGCTTTGCCAATTTGTGGCTTTGCTGCCTTAAATCTTCCTCATACATCCAACTCTGGATGTTTTGGGTTCTCTCCCTCCTCCCCAACAGCCTCCCCCAACCCCCAGTGCTGGCTTACTTGAAATACATTTTCTTTTTCATTCTTATTTTCCCATTTATAGACCATCTATATTGTTCATAATTGATTGACTCAAAGACATTGTGAAAGTGACGGGAAAAAACGAACCAAGTCTTTTTGCTGTGCCATTTTAAACATCATTAAAATGACATGTGAAAGTCACTCGGTCGTGTCCAACTCTTTGCGACCCCATGGACTATACAGTCCATGGAATTCTCCAGGCCAGCATACTGGAGTGGGTAGCCTTTCCCTTCTCCAGGGGATCTTCCCAACCCGGGGATCTTCCCAGGTCTCCCTCACTGCAGGCAGATTCTTTACCAGCTGAGCCACCAGGGAAAATACATAACAATACATTGAAGAGAATTTGGGGAAGAGGGAAATGTTATAAACTACTTTATTTTAAAATCGTTTTAAACCCCCTAAAATATGAGAAAGAATTGGTAGATATTTTGCTAAATAGGATAGTAGGCATGCCTAGTCTTTTTTTTCTCAGTTTGGACTCCACCGCTGATAAGAAAATGTTTTATTTGGGGAAAGTAAGTAAAAATTAATCATTGACTTGGTCTAAAGAGCTATTTCTATGTTTCCTCTTGTGGCCATTCTTACCACACCCCCTCCCAGAATCTCCCATTTCCTCTAGATCATGGTCTCTTCCTTTAATCCAAGACGTTACCAGCTTTGCCCTTGGTCCTCGGCCGTCTCTGGGTGATACTTGGTCACAGTTGGCAGATTTTCTTTTAGTTCATCTGTCTTGGGAAAGTAAAAATATAAGTCTACGTACTGCTTTTGTTGTTCAGTCGGTAAGTCACGTCCAACTCTTGCAGCCTCATGGACTGCGGCACGCCAGGCTTCTCTGTCCATCACTATCTCCGAGTTTCCTCAAACTCATGTTCACTGAGTCGGTGATGCCAGCCAACCATCTCATCCTCTGTTGCCCCCTTCTCCTCTTACCTTCAGTCTTTCCCAGCATCAGGGGCTTTTCCAGTGAGTCAGCTCTTCACATCAGGTGGCCAAAGTACTGGAGCTTCAGCTTCAGCATCAGTCCTTCCAATGAATATTCAGGGTTGATGTGTAATATAACCCCCCAAATGTAAATCTAGATTAGTACTGCTAACACATTGAAGAGAATTTGGGGAAGAGGGAAATGTTATAAACGACTTTACTTTACAATTGTTTTAACCCCCCTAAAATATGAGGGAGAATTGGTAAATAGAGAGCTGTGTTGTGTGCATAGAATTTTGACTTTACAGACTCACAGTCGCTGTATCTAGTCAGTGTCAGTGCCTCATTCTGTGGGGGGAGAAACCAAAGGTCAATGCTCATGGCGAATGAGCAGCAGAGTCCTGCCACTACTCACTTCCAGTCCATTTCAGAGTAAAAGATTTATCGACAATAATCTTTTTTTCCTCTCAAACAATTTTTTGGAGTACCTTAGCTATTCTGCCATTGCATGCTTTCTCTGAGATTAGAGAAAAGGTTTGCATTTCTTCTATCACACATTTTTGCATTGTGGATTCTGAGTTCATGTTAAAGGGCACTTTTNTCTTTTTTTCCTCTCAAACAATTTTTTGGAGTACCTTAGCTATTCTGCCATTGCATGCTTTCTCTGAGATTAGAGAAAAGGTTTGCATTTCTTCTATCACACATTTTTGCATTGTGGATTCTGAGTTCATGTTAAAGGGCACTTTTGAGTAAATAGAGTATATGTAGTTTGCCATTTTTCCAAGACTAAATATCTCGTTTGTCAGAAATACTATAAAAATAATGAAGTATGAATATTTTCAGACTACTAAATACTACCTCCTGGAAAGATGTCTTTCTAAGCACCCTTCCTGACCACATCATGGGCAGCTTGAACTGACCCTGTAGCTATAGTAAAATAGTGAAGAGAAAATGGACTTGGGTTCAGAAGACCTGGACTCAAGCCTTGGTTTTCCCCAGTATTTGCTAGCTGTGATTTTGAACAAGCCATCTATCCTGTGTGTTCTGTTTTCCCTCCATTTATAAAATGAAGATGAAAATACTTATAAGATTGTTCTCAGGGAAAGGCACAGCAAAATGTCATTATCATCTTCATCATCTTCACTGTTGAGTGTCTTGCAGTTAACCACAGAGGGATCTTTCAAAATAGTGCCGTGGGCTAAAAGCCCCATGTGATGTCAGGGATTTCCTGTGGGTATCTCAGAATGCAAAGTGTGTTTATAGCTTCATGCCTTTGAAAGGATTCTGGGGCTATTGGCTTATGGTTAAAGACCAACTTTATTTCTAAAGTGTTTAAGTTTATTTTGATTCTTAGTTTAGTCAAGGAATGAGGCAATAGCGGGGGAAAGGCAGTTCACACAGTGATCCATGTGTCGCCAGATGGAGAATCCAGTCTGTTCGGAGATTTTAGCTGAGTTCAGGATGGTTGAGATTTGAATTCTGTTTACACTTGGCCACACACTACTTCCTGTTTCTAAAGAAAAGAACCTTAACAAGGTTTGGACATAGCCCATACAAATGTTTTGTAAGAGGGAAGTGTAAATGAGTCGGAAACGTTTCCAGATTAGATTTCCCTTAAAATACCCTTGGGCTTAAAGAGTGAAGGGAGAATACTTGGCAAGGTCTGGTTTGGACCTCTGAAGAGCTGGGACACTTTGCCAGGCCCGTGATCACCACCAGATTGCACCATGCCCAACATCCAGCCCCAGAAGCCGGCTCTGGCTGCTCACCGTGAAGCAGGACTTCAGATGAATCAGTAGCTTTACTGCAGAGTTTAGGCTCCTTCTGACTTGCTGCAGTTTAGAAGTTTGGTCTTCCCTGCCTGGTTTAAGTACATCTACCTCTGTGCTTTATTTTTTGAGTAATTTTTAAAAGAGGTTGCCTTACAAGTGATAACACTGTTATGACATTAGGGTTTTTACCTGTTGGTGTTTTATTTATTTTGGAAAGTCTACTCTAGGTGCATGATGTACTTTTATTTTTATTTCCCAGAGAACTTATAGGAAGTCAAAGAGACTTATTTATCTTGTATTAGAATCTTAGAATCTTAGAATCCAGGCTGGCACTTAAACTAAACAATTCACTGTCATCATCCATACCAAATTTAAATGGTAAATATCTCTTTCTTCAGTGAATCTGTTACTTTTGTGATTAGAAAGAAGACTATATAGGTGTGTTACCCAAATCAAGCAATGTCTCTCATCAGAAGGGCCATGTTGGTATGTTGTCCTTGTGCCTACAGTGAAAGTGAGGTGCTAACTTGTTTCTGAATTGAGCTTTCTGTTCTGTTGTAGGTGTCTGTTACCAAGGCCGACCAAGAACTGGGATTTGCCATCCAAACGTGCTTTATCTCTCCGTATTCAAACCCTGATAGGATGTCTGATTATACTATCATTGAGAACATTTGTCCTAAAGATGAATCTGTGAAATTCTACAATCCCAAGAGAGTGCACTTTCCTATCCCACAAGCCGAGATAGATAAGAAACGGTTCAGCTTTGTTTTTAAGCCTGTCTTCAATACCTCCCTGCTCTTTCTCCAGTGTGAGCTCACGCTGTGTACCAAAAAGGAAAAGGACCCCCAGAAGCTACCCAAGGTTAGTGGGCCTTCATCTGTTTTCTCCTGTTATTTTGACATCTTTAGGTGACGCAGTGACCTACCAGAAAGGTTTAATCACAGCTTGCTGCAGGTTGAGGTTTTTGCTTTGGGAACTGCCCAAAGTCATAAAGTTCATGTTAGCAGGGAACTGTGAGTTTTATGGAGTCTTGGAGAATGAATCCTGACCGTATGCTTTTTTTTTTTCCACGCATGCTATTCAGTAGTATCTTATGAACGATAAATCAAGACTGTTTTCCATTGAAGGAGAGGTCTGGCTTTATCTTTGCTATTCTAATAGTACACAGTGCCAAGAGTACAGAGAGCTGAAGGACAAATTCAACGTGAGGATTAATTTTTCCAGGTCCCGCTGAGATTTGTATTGCAGTTGTTTTTTGACCTTCTCTGTGTGAGTTATACGGTTGACTTGTCTCATGAGGACTTCTGAGGGAAACTAACAAATATTTTAATTTTTCTTGGTTTCATATTGTGGTTCGTCATGTTTGCCTCATGTTGCTCCCCACATAGAACCAGTACATGCTGTTGCCACAGCAGAAATCAGAGCCCTTTGACCTTGTTGGTGTGGCTATGGTAGGGGGCATCCACAAGGGCAATGACCTCATTGTTTTGGCTTTTTGCACGAAGGATATCTTCTGTCTAGTTTTGTTTCTGTGATCTGCCGTAATTATGTATAACTTCGTATGCATGTTTATTTTAGTTAGATATCTCACACAGTGTAAGCTGACTTCTCGTCCTTTTACAGTTGCATATCAGTCAACGTCTAAAAGTCCAATAATTGAGCTGTGTCATTAACAATGTATTATAGGGACAGAATTTTCTCACCTGGTATGTAGGTTGTGAGAGATGGGCATAAAAGGAGAAGGAAAAATTATTGTTATGAGATGGATTGTCATTTATCTGAATCCTTTGCACCATTATATTCTCCTGGGCATCGATTTCTCCATTAGACCACAGGAAATTTTATAATACATTTGAAAATATAGTGAATCTGATCTCTTAGTCCTCAGGGAGCGCATATGTGTGTGTATGTGTGTATATATATATATATATATATATATATATAAAATAAGGTGATTTAGGCTGGGTTCTTCAGTACTTTTGCCTGGAAAATCCAATGGACGGAGTAGTCTGGTGGGCTGCAGTCCATGGGGTCGCTAACAGTCAGACAGACTGAGCGACTTCACTTTCACTTTTCTCTTTCATGCATTGGAGAAGGAAATGGCAACCCACTCCAGTGTTCTTGCCTGGAGAATCTCAGGGATGGGGGAGCCTGGTGGGCTGCCGTCTATGGGGTCACACAGAGTTGGACACAACTGAAGTGACTTAGCAGCAGTAGCAGCAGGCTGGGTTCTTTAGGTTGTCTTAGGAAACATTGGTGCCCTAGCATTGTGGGCCTTCACCTCCCAGTGGCCATCAAGCTTGGGCCGTAGTGGACAGTGGTCGAGAGCCATGCAGAACTTCTTGTGTGGCTGTGGGACCCAGAGAATAACTTTCAAAAGTTGGGAATCTAGGAGGGGAGGCCTGGCAGTTACCCCTGCCTTTACTGATAGCTGTGGCTCTCACCTGTCAGTGAGCCTGGCCTATAGCAACCCAGCTTCATAGTGCGTCAGTCTGTGAAAATTAGTCCTAATATTTTCTTCTAGAACATATAAAGGAAAGTACCTGGGGTTGATATAGGGTGTGACCCTAAGCCTAAGGTTATATCCAAGGCAAGATAGAGTGGAAAGAGCATGGGGGCCGAGAAGGAAGGCCTGATTCTTACTAACGGGACATTAGCAATTTCCTGACCTCTCAGAACCTCCGTGTCCTTGTCTGTACCGTTGGAGTAATAGTATAGCCTTCCTTCCCAGGTAGAAGAGCAGGTGAGACAGTGGAGGGGAGGACAGTGGACCATTTATAGAGCTGTTACCGCTGTTCCTCTGTTTATGGCCTATGGTTAATACTTCCACACTCCTATGACTGCTTTCTATGACAATAGACCGAGCCAAAGATTCTTCTAGGAAGAATTCTCAAAGACTGTTGAGTCCACCCCTGCCTATTGCTGATGAAATTGAGAGCAGAGGTTCAGTGACTTGCCGGGGATCTTGCAGTGAAGTTTGTTGTAGACTCTTGCTTAACCAAGGAACTAGAAGGAAAGTAAGAAAGCTCTTCCTAAAATGCAAATCTTATCAACGAGTTCTCTCAATGAAAAACCCATTGTTTCCCTTTACAGGAGGGCTGTTGTAAAGACTTTTCTTGTTTGTTTGGGGGCAGGCGTTGGAAGAGAGAACAATTGTCTTATAATATGTGTCTGACTTTCATGTTGCTCAGAGCAGCAATGACAATAAAGCGACAAGTCTCTGCTCTTTTGTGACTGGAAGATCTGGAAGCTAGTTAACTTTTCTGGATGCCTTGCTATATATAGATTTTTTAAAAATAATTGATATGTTTCCCCTTCCAACAAAAGTGATAGGATGCCACTGACATTAGCATTTCACCTATTGATGGGCATAGACAAGAAGCCAAAGTTATTTTAAAGGAAAAGGTAATGGAAACAGATACACCAAGCTTGGGCATGCTGGTTCTAAGTTTGGAGCCTGAAAATAGCTGGAAACAGCTGATCTCATGGCCTCCACCCCTAGGCACAACTCCCTAGGACTTCATTTTGGAACATTAAAAGCAGATGACCCTGGAAAGCTTCATTTTGCATGAGCCTATACTGTAATTAAAAAAATCAAATGCACTCGACAACATGATTATCTTTTTGGACAACAGATGTAAAATCTGTCACCCTTATAATGCAATACATGAAGTTTCCTACCATCACAAATCACAAACATGAACCGTTTATGTGTAAGCCAGCTTGGTGAAGGGCCAATGTTTGTCATATAGTTACTTTACTTTTCAGACTATAACACTAAAACCTCCAGTTGTTTTGTGGGAATCCATCCAGCAATGTTTGCGTCTTCAAGTGCAGCTGAGAATACACTGAGCCTGCTCTCATAGCTCTCAGATTATTGGTGGTTCTTTGAAAACCATCCTGGCATCCTGCTTTTCTGGGATAAATAGCTGTGAGCTGTCTGATAAGGGGCCACAGGACGACCATGCTGGCCCTTTTGGATGACCCCCTGACTCTGTTCTCCTTTCTGCAGTGTGTGCTTCCTGATGAAGCCTGCACCTCGCTGGATGCCTCAATGATCTGGGCCATGATGCAGAATAAGAAGACGTTCACCAGGCCCCTGGCTGTTATCCACCACGAAGTACCATTTAAAGGTGTGTTCTGCGGAGGCTCGGTCAGAGATCAGTGGCCTGTGTGCTACTCACAAAGAAGCTGCAGTACTGTAAATCAAAGCCTACTTTTATTTGAAAGATAGATCAACGACCACTTAGTAGCTTTAGAAAAGAATTCTGTGCCCGCGGAGTCTTGTTTAGTCAGTTCTCCCGCTGCTGTGCATTAATGATGCCTTTGCCAATGACTTCCTCTTTAAACATTAGAGCAGTCTCGGGTGTCTGTCATGATGTCACTCGCCCAGCATGCAGATATGCTTCCTCGAGCATGCGGGAGAGGGTTAGAGTTCCTTCTGGAACTGCACGCAGGCCACAGCCCATCTTTCTTTGACCTACTGGTAAAGGCTGTGCTGGCAACAAGCTATTAGAGTGCTTTGTCAGGGATCACAGATGCCTTTGGGGAGAGTACATGTATGTGAACACCATCTGTCTTAGGTGTCACAGCAGAAAAACATTGAAAACCACTGTTCAGACATGTTTTTATTGTTTCGTTTTTAGAATTTTATGCACAGCTCTAGACTTTCCCTGCTAGCTGGCTGTGGGACTCTGGAGCTCCTCTCTCAGGTCCTCAGGTTTCATTTTCTTTATCTGGAGAAAGAGGGCCTTGGACCAGATGACTCCCAGAGGCCTTCTCAGCCATACCACTCAGCTGTACTGTTTGAAGAGGCAAACAATTTTTCATTCATTTCCCAGCCATCCTCAAGTTGGTGGGAGATGTATGTATTATATGTTTATTGGTTCCTCATCAATGTTTTTGTTGTTGTTTGTTTAACTTTATTCATTAATTTTTAGTCATCTGAAGCAGTTATTATAGCTGCAGTCTTTCTATAAATGGATTGCCCAAGTAGTTCCTTGTTTATTGGGTCCAAGGGAAAAGAAATAAGAATAAATTAATTGTGTTGCAAAGCGTATCATAATCGGGCAACAGCTGGCTCTGTTTTGTACTGTTAAAGTGGTGTAACAGCAGCTACAGCCACCCCATACTCCATCTGTTACTCTTACCTATTTTGAGAGAGGTAATTCTGCCGGTAATTGAAGGCAGCAGCTTGCTTTTTCTTGTGCCAGACAATAATGAGGCATTAATATTGCAGCAGTATAACTTCCAGTAATTCATTCATTCATTCTTTAAGTCTGGTGGTATTTTCGTAAGTAATTCCTCTTGTAAATTAGGTAATTACCTTTATTTAAACTTGGTGTATAATTATCCTGAAAGTTCAGTTTTCTTTACATAAAAGTTCAAGAGGAAAGTTTTACCAAATATCAAAGCGATTTCATGAGATCTGCTAATTGAGACTAGGTTTTAGTGGAAAAGCATGCGGTGAAGAAAGTTTATTGCCTAGGTTTGTTAAACAAATTGAGAAGGTTAGGCTGTAGGCTGACTTCCCAGGGGCTGTATGCAAATGCTCTTTCTCACTTTACACTGAATGGGGTAGGTTTCCTGGCAATTTTTAGCCTTTTTGAGTGACTCCACTCATCTTTTATGTTTATTTTCCTTTGACTCTAGAAGCATTTCTCCTCAGTGCAGGCCATTGGAATCTGTGCTCTCCTACCTCTCAGGGAATTGGAATAATCATTTATAAGAGGAATGTGACTATTTGCCTGATAGTATTGGTTTCTTTGAAAAATAACAGGATCATGAGTGTTCTTCCTGCCAGACAGCCTTATGTGTTACTGTGTTAAGAAAACAAACACCCCAGTATCCGTGGGCTTCCCAGGTGGTGCTAGTGGCAAAGAACCCGCCTGCCAAGACAGGAGACATAGGTTTGACCACTGGATCAGGAAGATCACCTGGGTGGGGGCGTAGCAAAACCACTCCAGCATTCTTGCCTGGAGAATCCCATGGACAGAGGAACCTGGTGGGCTACAGCCAATGGGGTTGCAGAGAGCTGGACACAACTAAAGCAACTTAGCACACACAGTATCTCTGGAGGTGGGCAGATTTCTTGTTGGGAATAACTTTGGGGGTAAAATTTCCCAGTCGGACAGTTGACTGTCCTTTTACTGCATGGATAGTCGTTGGAGACCTGGCCGAAGCTCCAGCTCTCCCTGGCCATTTGGCCCATCTTCTTTCTCAACACTTGGGTTTTCTGGGGCGGCAGATAGAGGTTGTCTGCTTCACAACCTCAGCCAGAGAGCTGCTCTGTGGCTACCACAGCCAGGTAGCAAGGGCGCATTTCAGGTGCTGTTCCTTTCTTCTCTGGGCAAGCAGACTAGGCCATCAAAACTAAATTAAGTAATTCTGAGTCCTTCCTCTGGGCCACTGTTGTTTTTTTTGTGGGGGGAGGCACTGTTATTCATGGAACTTTACTGAGTTTCACAACACATCTTTGCCACCTTTGATCTCTCAGTCCCTTGGGAACCAACTCTGGGATTAGAATTGTTTTGCTTAAATTTTCAATAATGATGATGCTAGCGGTCATGATGAAGATGGAGATGATAATAATGGTGACCTCACATTTATTGAGCATTTACTTTGTGCAAGGCTTCATGCTAAATGTTTTTTCTGGGTAATAGTATTTAATCCACGTGGCCCCTCTGTGAGGCAAATCTATTAAAGAGTGAGGGTAAGTAACTTGGGCAAGATCACACCACATAAATAAATGGTGGGTCTGGGATTCAAATCAAGGAACTTTGAGCCTGTGCTCTTAAATCTTTATGCCTTATCCTAGATGGAGGTTGATTCTCAGTTCAGATCAGTTGAGTCGCTCAGTCGTGTCTGACTCTTTGCAAGCCCATGGACTGTAGCACGCCAGGCCTCCCTGTCCATCACCAACTCCTGGAGCTTATTCAACCTCATGTCCATTGAATTGGTGATGCCATCCAACCATCTCATCCTCTATCATTCCCTTCTCCTCCTGCCTTTAATCATTCCCAGCATGAGGGTCTTTTCCAATGAGTCAGTTCTTCGCAGCAGATGACCAAATTGATTCACAAATATTGAAGTTTCAGCTTCAGCATCAGTCCTTCTAATGAATATTCAGGACTGATTTCCTTTAGGTTGACTCTTGTTTTTAATAAAATCTGCAAGCAACACAGTCATCTGTCCTTTCCTATGCCTCTTCCTGGCCTCTTCCCCAGTTCATGCCATATCCCATTGGTATATGCAGGTTAGCACCAAAGTGCTCTAATAATTATGAAATGAAAAGAAGGTGAAGAGTTTTAGGGGAAAAAGTTGTTCCACCAAAGGGTTAAGATATTAGGAAGCACGTAAACTATTTAAGAGTCTTAAAGTTTAGGACAGGTTCTGTGACTTTGAATTGTAACTCAAAGAAAAGCCCAGGAAACGTGAATAGTTTATGCATATTATGGTTTATGGCAAAACAATTAAAATAGTTGAGGTGGTGCCATCCTACCATATTTTCTGAAATATCTTGCAATATAGGCATGTTAGTGCTGTTTGCTTTGGATGCTGTGACTGCTTTTTACGGCATTTGAGAACACTTGGGCTTACATAATAAAAATGATTACACCACATCAGCGATGATTTTTTTTTTTAATGGTGAAAGGGAAAAGTAATCATTTCTCTGAAGTTTAGGGCATATATATATATATATATATATGGGGAGAAGATGGGCACAAAAGAACATCCCCAAATTTGCCATGCTTTATGTACAATCTATAATTCTTAGCAAGCTAAGTGTTTACTGAATTTTCTTCATATTTCCACCACATAACTTTTTAAAGATTAAAGTATGCTCAGGACAGCACCTGGCATATCATGGGCACTCAGTAAATGTTAATTTCCTTTCCTTCCTCTTAACATCTTAGCCAAACTAGGCTTTCTGGGGGGATTAGAAGGGAGTGAAAGGGCAAGTTGTGAATGTCGGTTGGAAATTAATCCAAGAGAGGCGTTGCTTTTTGGAACACATTTGATTTTTCCAGAACAAAAATACTTTAAAGCACCAGCCAGGTTTTGTCCTGAGACAGAGGTAAAAGATGAGGGGAAGCCGAGGAGAAAGATGGTAGAAATGCTGAGTTAGCAGATCAAGACATTCAGTCTCTCTTCAGTAAGGGAGAGGTATCATAGGTTCTTTTTTAAAATTTATTCAGTATGCTTAACATTTTGAAAACCTTATAGTTTCAAAATTTTCAAATCTAAACAAAAACAAGAAATAGTAGAATGAACTCCTACAAACCATTCATCTGGTTTCCACAATTACCAATTTATAGCCAATTTTGTTTTATTATTTGCTGTCTCTGGATTGTTTAGAAGGAAACCCAGACATTTCATTTGATTCACAAATATTCCAGTATGCACCTCTAAAGTCTGAGATCCTTCAAAAGATCTTGAGTAGAGAACCGACCATCAGATCATTTAGGAAGAGTACTCTGAAAGGAGCATGGAGGTTAAGTTGCTAGGGCTTGTATGCAATAATAAAATATATATGATTTTTTGTGAAAGTTGCTCAGTCGTGTTTGACTCTTTGCAGTCTCATGGACTATACGGTCCATGAAATTCTCCAGGCGTTAATACTGAAGTGGTAGGTAGCCTTTCCCTTCTCCAGGGGATCTTCCCAATCCAGGGATCAAACCTAGGTCTCCCGCATTGCAGGTGGATTCTTTACCAGCTGAGCCACATATTTATGGTTATTTATTCCAAAAACGTTTATTGAGGATCTGCCATGTGCTTGGCATATAATATACACATTTTCATGTGTTTGATGCCTTTACAATCTAATGCATGGAGAAAGGAATATTCCAGTATTCTTGCTTGGAGAATTTCATGGACAGAGAAGCCTGGCAGGTGAGGGGTCAAAAAGAGCCAGACCCAACTGAGCAACTAACACTTTCCCTACTTTCATTATAGCTTAAAATAAATATGAAGATACAATCTAATGCATTACTGATGTTTTGGGCTGGATAACTCTTTGCTGTGGGGTGTTGACCTGTGAATTGTGGAATGTTACACAGCACCCCTGGCCTCTGCATACTGGAGGTCCTTAACAAACCCTTCCACCACCAGTTGTGACAACCCAAAATGTGTCTGGATGTTTCCAGATGTCCCCTGGAGAACCTAGTGGGCAGAAATCTCTCCCGGGTGAGAACCACTGATCTAGTAGAAGGATACAGATAAGTGAGAAGGCAATTACAGTGAATGTCATAAATATTGAAAGAAGCCAGAGAAGGGATTAATTTACAGTGCGGTTAAGTTAGTAAAAACTGTATCTTTGGTGGCCTGCACAAGCTTCGTTATCTCCCCATCCTTCTCTCTGTGCCGAATACTAATAGATGTGGGTACGAGTTAGACACCTCATTTCCCTATGGGCCTGCCCAGTCCTGCCATGTTTAGGAGAACTGAATTGAAAGTGGGAGGACAGAAGTTGTGGTCAGTTACTCATGCATAACCCGAGAAATATCTTTTTTATGAAAACCATGACTAAACAATCTGAGGAGGGAAGTTTTGGTTCTAGAGGCAGACCAAAGTTTGCTCAGAGTACATGAAAAGATTTAAGTCAGAATGTTGATTATAGTTTGTTCTTTCTGTACAGAAATCTTTATTGTTAAAATTTCTCTTTACAGCAATGGCTAGGATTCCTTTCTTGCAATCGTACCCTTAAACCAAAAGTAAATATTGTTGTGTCCACTCTTTTCCTTTCAGCATGCCAACTCAATTATAGGGTTCCAGTGGAGATCAAACTATTTTAGTTATAGTCGGGGTTTATTGGGAATTTTGGAACACAAAAGTGAGAGGATAAAATCCTTGAGCCTTGGTTCTGCAGCCTGTGCTTGTTATTGTTTATGCACAGAAAGCATGGAGGAACTTCACCTCTGGGGAAATGAGCAACAACTGTTTGTGCTTAGCTGTGTGAGAAGGCCCGTATTTGGGGTGGGGTAAGAGGATTAGGTAATAATGTAAATCCATTAAGAATTTTCAAACAGTGTCATCTATCACACAGGCTTTACTGTAAAACCTACATTCTCACATACGAGGTCTCCTTAAGGAAGAATCGTTATTTGAAACCTTTTGGGGATTCTGAGTGACAAAGTTTAACCATGGGTGGTTGATTGGATGGAACTCTTCCCAGAAGTGTGTATATTTCTTGCATGATGAACCCTATAGAGACCTTTAAATGCTTTTGGACTTAGTTCAGCGTATCAAACCACTACTTTTTACAAATAGGAGAATTTTGTGGTTAGATGCCCCTACTTCATAGGACCCTTGGGAGTTTAAAATGAGAAAATATAAGTGAAGGCTTTTTTGTTGACTGTAAAACACTGTACAATGTACAAATGTTAAGGCATCATTGTTGTTGCTTCATTGCTGCCAATAAGGCTGGTGGGGCCAACCTCCCAGGAGACAGGCTCTTATGTGCCTTGTGTGTGGTTGATATGTGTTCTGCACACTGAAATACATTTTCTTAAAAACACACAATTATTTTAGTTTTCTTAGTAATTTTATTTAAATATAACTTTCTCATATATCCTAATCCCAGGGGCACTATGCTGCACAACTCCAGGGGGTACCCTTCAATTGTAGTGACTTCGTTTCATCCCATAGCTTCCCTCCCCCTAGAGCTAGACCGTGATACACCATGCTTCACGGATGTAATCAACCAGCTGAGATGGTTAATCCTGAGAATTTAACAATCCTGTCTAGCTTCTCTATTTTTATAAACATCAACTCAGAGTCTGCTTGTTTTGGTCAATTTTTCACAATGTTTTTTTACTTTACTTTGGATTCCAGAACAAGGTGTGTGTTCCTTTTTTATTGAATAAAAATGGAGATGAGGAGAGGCACTAAACATGTTACTTTTAAACTCTCAAGAACAAGGGTAGAGTCTGTGTGCCAGGACTTAACACACTTTTTCTATAAAGAGCCAGATGGTGACTATGTCCAGTTTGTGGCTTATGGAGTCCCTGCCTCAACTACTTAACTGCTGTTGCAGCCTAAGAGTGGCCGTGGACAGTATATAAATGAATGAGCCTCGTTATGTTCAAATACATCTTTACGAATAGATTTGTACTGTGTTTAATTTTCACATGTCATGAAATATTTTGTTTTTTTCAGTGCTTTACAAATATAAAATTCATCTTTAGTTCACTTGTACAAAAATAAATGGTGGACTGTGATATGCTGCCCTGTGGCCAATGATACGCTCACTGTTGAGAGGAGCACACAGCTGTGCACAAGCAGCTGCTTAATCAGTGCCTCTCTAGCTAAGGACTGAGACACACTCAGCAGTCATTTAGCTTGCTAGGCAGAATGTGGAATCCTGGGTCAGCCCCTACCCTGATGCTTTCCAGCTGTGACCTTGGGCTGGTCACATGATAAAGAATTTCAGGCTGCTTTTTTGTAAGATAGTGATAAGAATTCTGTTTCTGCCTCCCTTATGGGGCTGGTTGAAACCTCAAATGAGATCAGGCTCTATAGCACTCTCTGAACACGAAGGCATTATAGAAATGTCAAAGCGTATAAGCATTTTCAAACAGTCTTATTCCAAATTTCCTCTATTGCCTCTGTTTACAAAATTGTGTACATGCTAAGTCACTTCAGTCGTGTCCAACTCTTTGCGACTCCATGGACTGCAGCCCGCCAGGCTCCTCTGTCCATGGAATTCTCCAGGCAAGAATACTGGAGTGGGTTGCCATTCTCTTCTCCAGAGGATCTTCCCGACCTAGAGATGAAAAACAAGTCTTCTGCATTGCAGGCGGATTCTTTACCATCTGAACCATCAGGGAAGCCTGATGAATCAAAAAGTACAGCAACATTCTAACTGACCTCCACTAAGCTTTCTGGCAAAGGCTCTCTGTTCCTGGCTGAGCCCTGAGGGTCTGCAGATGAATAAGACCCAGGCTCTGCCCTGGAGGTGGGAAAGAGTAAGAAAATTCAGATGTGATGTGGCACCTTTATAACAAAAGAGGGAGAGGATGAGCAAAAGTGGGAGAGATCTGCCCTGCTGGGGTGGGTATGGGGCTGTGAGAGGGTCAGAGAACGCCTCCCCTGAAAATGCCAGCAGAGCAGGTCGTGTGGGGAGGGTACTTGAGGGAATGGCTTGCAACTTGTTATGACATGGAACCGCCTGGAGAAGAGGGGGAACTTAACTTCGAGGAGCCCAGCATGGGTGAGGAACCATTAGGAAAGGAGGCTAGAGAGAGGTGGGGAGAGGAAGGCAGATCACTCCATGCCATGCTCGAGAGTTTGGACTTTTTCTCGTAAAGGAAGGGAAACCACTGAGTGGTTTAATCAGGGCAATAATATAATCAGCCCTGAACTCTGCAAAAGTCACTCTGGGGGCACATACGGGGAGGAAACATTTGGTTTGGGTGCGGTAGTGGAGACCAGGAGACCAGTTAGAGAAGCTTTGTCACAATGCAGATGCATGAAGAGGAGCTGAACTATAGGACAACACTGTTAGGAGGAGGAATAAAGACGCTTTTACAATCTGTGTCTATGTTAGAAGACTTTTTGAAAGTGGAATAATATTAAATACACTGGAGAAACATGATACTTAAAGATACTGCATCCTTTTGTAAATAAAGAAAGTGAAAGTGAAGTTGCTCAGTCGTGTCCGACTCTTTGCGACCCCATGGACTGTAGCTTACCAAGCTCCTCTGTCCATGGGATTTTCCAGGCAATAGTACTGGAGTGGATTGCCATTTCCTTCTCCAGAGGATCTTCCCAACCCAGGGATTGAACCCAGGTCTCCTGCATTGTAGACACACGCTTTACCGTAAAGAGAAAGGTATATACACATGTGTGCGTGCACATGCACACACACACATGCGTGAATTATCAGACTCAAATTTCTTAAGTTTAGGTGTTTGCTTTCAGTTTTTTTCAGGTTAGAGAAAGTATACAATTGGTCATTAACGAAGTACAGTGCTTAAAATTTCTGAGTAATCCATGTTACAGTCTTGATATCTAAATAGAATAATTGTCAGACTTTTCACAAAATAAGTATTCACAAATAGAAGAATGTCAGCCTCTACTGAGATTTTGATAACCTCTTGCTTAGAACTTGGTTTCTCTGTAGAATGCATCGTGATTTATGTTTTTGTTTCAGAAACAGGTCCAAGTATTAAGGAACCGATTCCAATTACTCCACGTAAGTCTTTATGCAACTGTTTGAAATAGAGCCTCCTGGGCTTTTATAAGAATGAGTTGGTTATGGAGCATTTGCCAGACCCTGAGTTTTGATAAGGAGATTTCTGCTCTCATTCTCCCTCACCCCTTTTTTCTCATACTTTCTTTTCCCCTTCCTGTATTCTCCTTTCTTTTTTCCGCTCTACTGTTGCCGTTTTAAAATATGAATTTGTTGACCCATTGGTATATCACCTTAATGGAATGTAGTAGCTTCTTAATTTTGGAGAAGTTCATCATTTACCTACCTTTAGTGGCTGTGATCTGAAAGACTTAACATAGAGCTATGGGAGTGGTTTGCTTTTTGTATCATCAACTGTATCTTCCTGCTCAGAGAGGCAGTGCTGAAGGAACTAGTTGCTATACCATTAAAGCAGTCACTAGTCCAAGGGGTGTTGAGAACACTTGGAAGACAGAGAGAGACCAACTGCTACAAAATGATACATTGAAAATTATCTGGGCCAATTTCTTTTCTTTCTTTTTTTTATCTGGGGCAATTTCATTGCTTATACAGAAGAAAACTCTGACCCAGAAGTGTTTCAGTGACTTCCCCACGGTTATAATTGGCACTGAGGCAGGACTAGAGCCTGAGCTTTCTGGCTGTGCACCCAGAACTCATCTAGATAATGTTGCCTGTGGGGAGAAGCTTTACTTTTTTTCCTCCTTAAGACATTCCAGATTTAGTCTCCATGGCTAATTCCATCACGTATACATAAGAATTAGCCTGGAGAGTTTCTTTATGCTAAATACTTTATAAACTGTTCTATTAAGAATATTTATTTTAACAATAGCATGGAACAGTATTATGAACCCAGAAAGAGACGCAGATGGACACATTCTGCTATACTCCCCTATTCTGATTCTCATAAATGACACCTCCGTCTTTAGAACTTTAGTGTATTTTCACTCAAAACTTTTTATCACGCCCTACTTTTCATCTGTAGGCATGAAAAGACATCTTTTAATATCTGTCCTACAGACAAAATTAAATTAGGTTGATGGCTTGGTTTGTCCTAACCTTCATAATGTCCTTCCCAGTTCTTATTCCTCCTAGGGGATCCCCAGCCCCTTTGCAAACTCCTTTTGTTTACCCGCTGCCTTCAGAAGATAAGATAGTGCTGTCCAGTTTTTAGAAGTTAAATGAACACTAAGGGGCACATGGCTAAAGGAGTAGGAACCAGAACTTGGGAATTTGGATCTTTCAGAATCTTCTCCACAATGTCATACTTTTCCTGAGCCTTTTTGAGTATTTATCTACACGTGTATCTTACACTGAAGAGAGTTGAAAGGCAAAGTGATTGAATTTACATAGAGATCAGCTGGAGTCACTTCTGACCGGAGAGGAGCACAGAAACAGTATTGAAGTAACAGAGAGATCCTGTACTTTAAATTTTTTTTTTTTTTAAGAGAAACTTTAGAAATTTTATTCCACTGAAAACCTCTCTCTCTTAGAAACTGATCTTTACTTTTTATAAATGATTCAAAGAAAGTAATTCTCTTAAACAAAAGGAAATGTTCTATATCTATGGCCTGGAATTAATTTCAAATGTAAAAATCTTTGCCAAATTGATTCTATTTATATGTTTTGCTGACCATAAAATTGACATCACTCCCCGCTGAGGAGTATTTCTATTCCCCTCATAGAAAGGTCATGGTTGGAAAAGTGTTAAAAAGTAGATTGTGTTAAATGACACAATAGGTAATTACTGAGATAGAGGGTTTAAATGTGAGATCAGTGAAAGTTATATTCTACGTTTCCTCCTTCTCACCGCTTTCCTTCCTGTTATCTTTCATGTTTTAAATGTTCCTGGAAGTATGTTTGTAAAGTATTTGGTTTGTGGTTTCTGTGTAGTGTCTCATTGTATTTTGTGTAGGGTCTCAATGTTCAATGAATAAGAAGCCAGATTTTGATAATGGAAGTTTACCTTATTTTCCCAAGCATCTTGAGCTTTGACTTTCAAGCCCCTTTACTGTTCAAATAGTATATCCTCAGACTGAGGTAATGAACCACAGGCCTAAAGTTTTACAGAGTTGACAAATCTGACTTTTTAGTAAGTTTGATGCTCAAAGTAAATTGCAAACTGAAAGTATTTTGGAAATCTGAGAATTTCATTTTTCTTTTGAGAAAATATTTGCAAGTTACAAATATAGTGTATTTTGTTAGAATCCACTTTTTATCCTCAGAGTTTGTTAGTTGGTTCTCAGCCTTTCTGATGATACTTGCGAAACAAATATAAAATTGTAGCACGTGATGCTGATTCACTCAAAGTATGCATTGGTTTCTTATCATTATAGAGATTTTCCATGGTCTGGACACCCTAACCGTGATGGGCATTGCGTTCGCAGCATTTGTGATTGGAGCACTGCTGACGGGGGCCTTGTGGTACATCTATTCTCACACAGGTTAGTGTGGCTGTTGCCTGTCAGTTGGTGCACATCCTGTGTGCCTGGCACACTATAGGCATTTGGTGTTTCTCTGCACGGATGAATGGATGAAATAATGAATGAAAGAGAAAGTTCATTCCCACCATTTTCACATTTACATATTTGGCATGAACTGGGTTTTGCAAAACTATAATTTGTTTTAAGCAGTTGTAGAAAAGGAATGTTTAAACTACGTTAATTGTATTTGAGATGTTGCTGAAGTTTAGCTTCTAATAAAACTATTTTGTGGTTAGGACTTAATTAAAGAAAGTTAATGTAGACAAACTGGAAACATAAACCATTCACCCAAAGTTGAGAACTTCAGAATAGACATATAAATGGACAGGAAGTAAGCAAGGAAGCCAAGATTTTATTACCACATCTGCTAAGATGCTGAGCACTGTCCACCAGAGGCCCTAATCAATGGCTTAAACCAGAATTTCTCAGCCTTTTTCAAACCCATACTATCTCTTCTTGGATAAACACTGAATTCTCTTTTCTTTTCTTGAAAGTTATTTAAAGTTTTAAAGTATTTTTTCATGAATTGTAAATAGAAATAGTAAAACAAAGCAATTTGTTTTCAAGTTATGTTCTTCCACCCCTAAAAATTATCATGTGCCTTTCTTCCTGCCCCTTACCCCCCAGTCCCAAGGTAAAAACATTCTGGCCTGAACAGAAAGAAAACTTGTTCTGACCACAAGACACAATGCAAGCCAGGCTTGGGGTGTCTGTAGTGTAAGAGGAAGGAGCAAATGGATTGCTGTTTCATAACTTCTTTCTTAGGTTCCTTGTAAATACGGGAAGGAAAGACGCATTTTGAGACATGCCTAGCAAGCTAGTTGGTATTGTCTGTTTTTATATGCTTATTTACACTGTGAACCTGGATAAGGTGCTGAATTGATCAGTCAGATAGTGGCAGGCACAGACTTTCTGTGAGTTTCATTTATTTTCCATTGAACCAGTGCACGCCACGATCTTTAGCCTTACCCATGGGCTGTCTAACTGGCCGAGCCGAAGCAATGACTGCTCTCAAGGAAAGAGAAGTATGGAAGGGTGTTTTGAGAAGTCATATCTTAATCCTCATTGGAATCTTCCCTTCAAATACTGCATTCTCTGAGTTATTTTAAATTATGGCAGAAGGAGCAAAATGAACCCTAAGGTGCCAAGCATAGGAAAGTCACACAGTCCAAAGCAAATTTTAGGAGTTTAACAGTAGGGCTTTAAGTCCTTAGATTATATTTCCTAATCAACAACCTTTGAGTGAAGCCAATTACTCTTAAACAGTGTGGGTTATATGCAATTATTTTTAAAGAGTAAATACTGCTGTCATGGTCCATGGTTGGTAGAATCTGCAGATGCAGAAGAATTTGGGATCCAGAAGGCAGGCTATCAGTTATAGGCATTTGGCAGATTAAGCCCCACGTTGTCCAAGGGTCGACTGTCTGTTTCATGTGAGTGAAAGGAAATAAGTCTGTTAAGTGTTAGACTGAGGATATATGGACATCTGTGAATCCGTTTAGGAATGTTGTTCTTCATGAACAGCTTACACAAGCACTGGAAGGGACAATTTTTACCAGGGGAGCATCTTTGAGTGAACAATTCTGTTACAGGAGTACTAACACATCCAAATCGCAGACTCACAGTTCTTTGCAACTTTCCCCATTCTCCTGCATGGCTGTAAAGTTCTAGAGTTCTTGGCAGCTTAAGCTATACATGTTAGGAATGAACTTGAAAGTACTCAAAGAAGACTCTGTAGCCCCGAAGATTTCTACAAGGTAGTCACCCACAGATGCTTACCACATACCTGCTGATCATGACTGGCCTTGGTAATAGAGCTACACTCCCAGACTCTGAAATCTGATCTCAGGCCAGGAGGGCCAGGAAGCCAGCTCAAAGCAAAAAACGGCAACCAAATGTTGTCACTGTGGGAACAAACGCCACTGAATTCCCTCTGATAATCCCAAACTCTTGTCCACAGATACACCCACAAACCTGGGAAAGAGCAAAACCTGACTTTATGACACGCATTGCTGCCCATTAAATTCTGAGATGTGTTGTTGACTGTTTCCTTCTCCCCAAAAACAGAGACTTAAGGAGTTTTTAAGTTTTGATAATATAGAAATAGATTTATAAGTAGATTTAAAAACAAAAACCCAAAGCCCTCCCTGTGATGGTTTCCAGCAGAATGAATTAGGCTCATTTGGAAGCTGAAAGGCTTTATAGACACTTGGACTCTAAACTCTAGTCATTTGGATTCTATACCTGTTAGCATCACAGCTTGAAATGACTTTTTATTAAAAGCTGTAGCCTCTGGTTCACTTTAAAGACCACTCCTAAGGAATAGCAGCATCACACAAGAAAGAAAGACTTACTGAAGGACCAAGTGGTAGTTTCCTGTTGAGAACCCTCTCTGTTTATTACCTGGATCAGCCAGCAGCAAATTTAGATGAAAAGATCATAATGTGGTGGCCAGTGGAAAGAGGTGTCTATACAAACACTGACAGTCCATTCAATTTCCACAATAATCTAAGCTGTGGAACTCAGACCTTATATGGTATATTTGGGGGTTCAGGCAACATCTCCCTCTGTAGCTAAAATAGTCCTCAGTTTAGATATTTCCCTTTGTGCTTTCCACTCTGTCTGCAGCACAGAGCACAGAACCAAGCCTTAGGTTTGAACTGTGGAGATCTACTTAGATACATGGAATGCATGTTAGTCCAAAAAATCTGTTTCCCTGCTTTTATCATATGACAGCTTTTGGTATAATAATGGATACTTCTGAAAGCTATATTCACTCTTTGGAAAACCCCATTCCTAAAACTTACATTCTCCACTAAGATAGTGCAGAGAGGAGGGGCAGTGAGGGTAAATGGAGTCACAGAATCTTCATGCTCCTGGGAACCTAACAAGGTCAGAGTCCCTAAACTGACCACAAAGGTCCCAAAAGTTGTGTGCAATATTATGGTTTTTTTTTTTTTTTCTATAAGGAAAGGAGCAAAAGCATTTATTCAGTAAACTTTTTAGCTTTATCACAACATGTACATAGTTTAAAGGCCGAAATCATCCTCCAAATAGAATTATACTGGTGTTACAACTTAGCACTAAACCATCACCATGAATTCATCTGTTGACTCTTCCAGTTGTCTCAATCTCCTTTTACACATACACGTTCAAACACAGGTATTCTACTGACTCATTTTCCTCAACACTTTTGAGTTGTAGATGTCCTGTGTCATGGATCCTGTGTCTTCCTCCTTCTCCATTTAAAGGGAACATAAGAGAGAAATGTTTTTCACATGTGTGAAAATATTATTTGCATGTCTGAAAATATCCTCATTTTATATAAACACTAATAGATAGTTTGCCACGGTATAGAATTTTAGACTTCAAGTGTTTTTTTTCTTCAGAATTTTGAAAGCATACCTCACTGACTTTTAGCTCTGAAGATTGCTTTTGGGAAATTCGAAGTCATTCAGATTTCTAATATGTTTTTTTTCTTTCTGGAAGAAACTTTTCAATGATAGTGCTTGATGTAGGTGTATTTTCATTCATTATGCTGGGCATTAATTGAGGCCTTTCAGTCTAGAAACTATGTCCTTTATTGTTGAGATTTTTTAGAATTATTTTTTCTTGCCCATGTTTTTTTCTGTTCTCTCATTCTAGAAATCTTATTTGAAAGTTGAACTTCTTGAATTGTGCTGTAATTCTCCTTTTCTGTTTTCCATATTTCTCCTTTCTTTTCTAGGAGATTTCTTCATTTTTATCTTTCAGCTTCTTATTGCATTTTTAATCTTGCCTTCAAGTTTGTTAATTCCAAGAAGTTTTTCCCATGAATTAAAGAAACATGTCCTACTCTTGTCTTATGGGTACAATATCTTATCTCTCTGAGAATATTAATATAGAATTATTTAAGAATAGGGAAGTTCGGGGAAGGCAATGGCACCCCACCCCAGTACTCTTGCCTGGAAAATCCAATGGACGGAGTAGCCTGGTGGGCTGCAGTCCATGGGGTTGCTAACAGTCGGACAGACTGAGCGACTTCACTTTCACTTTTCTCTTTCATGCATTGGAGAAGGCAATGGCAACCCACTCCAGTATTCTTGCCTGGAGAATCCCAGGGATGGGGGAGCCTGGTGGGCTGCCGTCTGTGGGGTCACACAGAGTTTCATTCTCTTCAGAGAGTGAACTTCTGTTTAACAGGCTTCTGTTCAACAATCCTTAGTTGAATACACTGTGTATTCTTAAAGCAGAACTCAAGCACATACCCAGGTCTGCCTGAATCATGTCTTTTAATGAGGAGTGTCTCTGGAGGCTTCAGGTATTTCTAGAAGTCTGAAGTTTCTCCATGCTTCCAAATGTGATTCAGAAGCAGCAAGAAGATGAGCGAAAATGTGACTAAAGTTGGAGGCAAGAGGCTAAGTCACAGGGATCAGAAAGATGCAGGTGGAATAGGTGGAAACCTTTGTATGACTGGAAAGAAGGCAGGATCCACTCTTTTCACCCAAGTGCTCAGGTTGAGTTCAAATAAGATGCCCATGGAAAACCAAAGTGCAAGTGTGAAACAGGCTGGTCACATTGCAGTAATAGTGAAAGAAAGTGGGAAACAGAATATTTTGAAAGATTTTGCTTCCTTCTTTGGAACATGTCTCCCTTTCTCCATAACTTAAAACAACATCTAGTGCACCCCTCTCAGGGAAGGCAATGATGGCACCCCACCCCAGTACTCTTGCCTGGAAAATCCAATGGATGGAGTAGCCTGGTGGGCTGCAGTCCATGGGGTCGCTAACAGTCGGACAGACTGAGCGACTTCACTTTCACTTTTCTCTTTCATGCATTGGAGAAGGCAATGGCAACCCACTCCAGTATTCTTGCCTGGAGAATCCCAGGGATGGGGGAGCCTGGTGGGCTGCCGTCTGTGGGGTCACACAGAGTCGGACACGACTGAAGTGACTTAGCAGCAGCAGCGGTGCACCCCTCTTGCAAAGCTTCACCTGCAAAAGGAAAGTCTTTTAGCTTGAAAAGTGAGGAAGGGCAGTTTTTGGAAATGCTGAATAGTGATGGAAAGCTTCTCTAAAGGTTGATCTAGTTCACTATCCTTCAGTTCAGTTCAGTCACTCAGTTGTGTCCGACTCTTTGCGACCCCATGAATTGCAGCACGCCAGGCCTCCCTGTCCATCACCAACTACCAGAGTTCACTCAGACTCACGTCCATCGAGTCTGTGATGCCATCCAGCCATCTCATCCTCTGTCGTCCCCTTCTCCTCCTGCCCCCAATCCCTCCCAGCATCAGAGACTATACTTACTAGAGTGAGTTTGTGAAATAGTTACAGTTAGGATATCAAGAGATTGCGACAACTGGTACAAAACTGCAACCATCACATAGGCCGAAGAGGGAAATACCTTTGTTTCCTCTGCAGTGTCAAATAATGTTGAGTATGAGTCACCCCCAGGCACACGGTCTTCAATCCAATGCTTAAATATCTCCCAAGAAAGAAATTCCACAAATTCCCACTGTAACTAGCCAATCCTCATAATGAGCAAGTTCCCTTCTGTGTGACCTAAATCTCTATCACTGCCATTTAAACTCATTTCCTCATGTTCTGCCCTCCAGGGAGATAAAGAACACCTGTCTGCTCCTCTCAGTAATACTTCTCTGTGGCCAATATTTGCAAACTATCTGCTTTGGGCTAAATAATTGAGATTCCTCTCACTTTTCTTTAAAATTCTTCTGTTCTTGTTTCCCCATAGAGCTTCTCCATGTTATTCACATCTTAAAGTTTCTCCCCAGGACCTGCCATGCTAAAAACAGGGATAAGAATCCAGTTGTAACCTGCAAAAAGTGGCAGGAAATCAGATCTGAACAGCTCCATGTTAAACTGAAGAAAGGAAACAGGTTATCCCTTCAAATATGTTTCTTTCTGTTTCTAAGGGCATCTCTGGCAATACTGAGGCTTAGCCACAGCCTAATATGTGAGCAGAGTGGGAAGAATCCTTATCATAACACACCCTTTTCCTGAGGACAACATGTGCCAGATGCGTCTTTCCCTACTCACTCTCTTTCCCAAGGGTCTCTTCCTTCGTGGTTTGAGATTTTAGCAGCAAAGCATGAAGACTAAACACATTTCTTCTGATGGCCAAGTTTGAAATCCCTGGTCAGGGGGCCTTCCTTGAACTTGCATCCGCTAAGTGGGCCTGCTCTGCATAGCCCCGTGGTCCTCACTGCCCATCTTCTCCAGAAGGAGGCTGGTTGTATTTGTCACCCAGGGGATATTCTGAAGAAAGTCAGTGCTTCAAGACATCAGAGGTCACTGTGCTAGAGAGCAGAAAACCAAAGGACACATCTCAGAAAACCTAAGGGACTCTGCTGGCTTTTTAAGCAGAAACATCTGCACGTTAAACTTTTATTTCTCATAGTGAATTTTTCTGTAGTGCCTCTTGCATCTGACAGTGAGAAAACTTTTCTTGATTTCTCAAAAGGTAAAAGTTTTTTTCACAAATTGGTTATAATGAGAACTCTCACATCTTACATGTGAAAATAGACCCAGGGCTAGAAGGGATAGTCTAAAGAGGATGTTTTCTACATTTCCAAGCAGATCTCAGACAAAGATTCTCCTTGGCACACTGTTGGCTCAAAGCCAGGGGGTTATTGGGTTAAGTTGACTTGTCCACCCTGGTGAAATGGATCCTGCAGTCTTGAGTATAGGGGACTTCTTTGTTTTGTTTTGCTTGGGGTTTCATTTTGGACAGTGTTTTGTATCAGCAGCACAAGAGTTTCCAAAACTCTGGAGGTTGAAAGACCTTTTTAATGGGTAATGATTAAAATAAACTGACATGGCAACAAATTATATTTGGCAAATAGACTTCGGAAAGCAAATATTCAGACTTCCTGGGCAGGGCGTAGTACTGGCACTTTTCCTGAATGTGACTAATCGTGCACATGTCGCATTTGGGATGAGACAGACTTGTTCACTGTCAGTAGGACAAGCCAAGTCCTTCTTGCTGATTTAGCCACTATCAGGCCAAACAAACGAAGCCCAGGTGAGCCAAAGTGGGGAGAGTGGCGTGTTGACTTACCTCCTGCTTTTCTGATGTATCCTTTATTTAAATGGGGAAGAGGTATTTTTAAAATGTCCTTCACAACAGTCACATTAGTCCTGCTAATTGATAACAATGAGAATGGGTGTGGATCCACATGTGGGTTGGCAGGGGGCTGAATTTTTCAAGTTGATCACGAGTTGTTCCAGTCTCTAGAGGTTTGGGGCTTTTTTTTTTTTTTT
>SJYX01015124.1:119532-142358 GCA_006410675.1 Oreotragus oreotragus | reverse complement strand
TTTTTTTTTTTTTTTCCTGATAGACATAAGAATTCAGAATAGCTAACAGATTTAATTTCCTTTTAGAAAGTTCCCACTCTGGGGAAAGTGGATTTCTGGCAGAAAGTCACTGTCATTGAGGCAAACGTCCCCACCTTTAATTAAATGCACACATGAAGGGTAGAGGGCAGCGCTGGAAAGGGTCCAAAATATAGATTGCCCAAAAAAAGAATGAAAATACAAAGTTTCTCTGCCTCTGAGAAATATTGACCCAGAATTCCCTCTCCATCCCTCCAATCCCAGAAGAATAGCTAATCAGAGAAAATACAGCATGGGCCAAATATGCAACAAGCTTGTGAAGACCCAGAGGTTGAAGCCTGAATGTGTGTCACTGGGTGGTTCCTAAATGGGTGACAGGGAAAGCTGTACCACACAAGCTGCTTCTCTGTTTTGTGGAACTGCTGTTTTGGCAGAGGTTTTTGAGGAGTAAAGGGCCGAGTTCCTGCGCTTGGAGGGCAGAGCCTTTGCTGGTGTGTTTTGTTTTAACGAAGAGGCCAGAGGGTTGCTTATCTCCGGCAGAGAGCTGTGTATTTCAGGCCGACAGGAAAGAGGAGGCTCACTCATAAACAGACCTGGCCCTCTGGGGCTTCCCACATTGGAGCGGGGAGACCACTGACCAGAAGTTTATGAAGTTTATGCTTTGACTTTTCAAAGAAAACGCTGTGTTTGTCATCGGAGAGCCTTGATTGCTTTTCCCTACCTAGAGCCATTTTTTTGAGGGCTGCTCTCAGGCCAATTTTGTTGAAGAAAAGATAGCTCTAGAGCTCTTTGCTGTGCTAAATGCAAACCATGTGTGTGACCCAAGGTCTCCTCCCTCCCCACGGTCCTGCACACTTGGTGCAAGGAATGGGCTTAGCTAAAATGCAGTGGGGTATGTGATGAAAAGTAGGGTACTTGATGTGTGAGGAGATACTCAGGCTGCAAAGCTCTGGATGGAGGGGGTGTTCTGGCAACTGCAGTCCCTTGTGCAACAGCCAAACCCCTTCTTCAAAAGGTTTTTCTGAGCACCGGGTCCTCCCACCTCCATTTCTCAGGTGTGGGTCCTGTGCTCGTCACACAGCACTCTCTGCTACAGCTAGAACGAAACCTCGGCATCACCACCCCTATTTTGACCAGGTGTATTCAGAAAAAGGCCTCCAGATTGCCAAGGTGATCTCATTACAGTTTAAAGGTCTGGTTCTGCAAACCCTCTGATACCTTTATGAGAGGAAATGTTCTCTGAATAAAGGTGCTGGTCAGTTGGATCACACAGTACAGATGATGGTGGTTTCTTCAAAGGTTGTAGGCACTGAAATCCTGGGCATTCATCCTCAACTATTAGGGGGTCTTTGCCCCTATTAACTGTCTGTCAGTCACCTTGAAAACATTCCTTTTTCCCTGTGCAAGAGGCTTTAAAAACAAAACGGCAATAAGCAGAAACAGCATCGTGATGGGAGGCCTTCTGATCTAGCTGCTTCTGCCCAAGGTTGAGAAGAGCCCAGTTGAAGTGGTCTTTTCAGAAATGCACACATGTAACATGCGTCTGTATTTTCTGTACTGACTGCAGGAGAGACAGCAGGAAGGCAGCAAGTGCCCACGTCCCCGCCAGCTTCAGAGAACAGCAGCGCAGCCCACAGCATTGGCAGCACGCAGAGCACACCCTGCTCCAGCAGCAGCACAGCCTAGCCTGCCCCGCCCGCCATCAAGGCAGGCCTGGGGGCCCACACCTGTGTCCAGATTCCAGGCTCAGAAGGCTCAACTGCGGTTCCCTTGTAAAGAGAGTGAATTTCAGCATAACCGTCACCTGTTGTGTTCACCCCCAACCCAGGGCTGACATAATCGGGCCCCCTGGACTTCTGTAACACACTAGATTCATGTGAGAAAGCTAAGGTGGTGGCCTTCTCCACCAGCCCCTCACAGGCTTAGGGGTTTTCAATGTGAAACACATGCCAGTTTTAAAAATGCTGCTTTGTCCAGGTAAGAACATCCATAGTTTGAAGCCCTGCCTTTTACCCAGATACAAGGAGTTGGTAAAAGGAATAACCAGATAGTAGAGCCAGTGAGGAGATGTGGCCAAAGATTATTTTCTAACTGAACCAAGATGTAAAACAAAAGAAATGCTTCAGGACTTTCTAAGTGTGTTCCTCCATGTCTAATTTGCACCTTCGGGATGCACACTTCTCACCTTGCTGCCACACTTGTGGGACCGCTGTGTCAGCTTGATGGGTGCCCCCCTCGTGGACTGCATCCTGACACACCTCAAGGCAACATTCCTTCTTGTGCCCTGGGCCAAAACCAGTGCTGAGTTCCTTATCAGCTTCCTCCTTCTCCCCACGCTCACACACCAACTGCAAAAATGTCTTAACGCAAAGTTTGTATTTCTTTATAAGCATATAGAAATTGAAAATGGCCCAAATCTGGGACTGCAGATTCCTGCTCATTTATGACACTGTGCTCTACTAAATTAATGTGTAAACAGGGGCAAAATTCTCTTGTAAAGCTGAGGAGGAATTTGCACAGTGATATATATACCAGGACATGTATATTATATGTCATTTGGCACTTTTGTTTTTTCAGTTGAAGAAGAGTAAATTCACTCCCATTTAGAAAATGTCCTACACCTTCAGAGTTGTTTATTCTTAAAACATTTTTGGGAGAGTTAGTGATTCCATGCAAAACATGTCAGCCTTTTAAAAAGATTCTTTTGTAAGCACCAGGCTCTTATAAGTTGCAAATGTGTGGCAGATTCTGTTGGTTTTCTGTTGGTTATCTTAACAGTGTCGCCAGTTCTGCCAAGAAAGTGATGAGATGTGGAAAAAGGCACTCATTCGGATGCTTTAGTTTTCTTGCCTTAATATATCACCAAACTCAAAAAGAATTTGAGGTAAATTTTATTAAAATGGAATATCAATAATATGCCACTTTGCAGCTAAAATAAGCTCAACTGATACCTCTATGTTAAAACACACACACACACAAACAATGCCAGAGGAAAGCGTCCATGCCAAATCACTTACTACTGAAGATAACTTGACTGCCAGTAAATATTATTCTTTTACTAGAATTCTCCCAAACAACTCAGAACTCTACAAATAGAACAGGCTAGATTCTACATCTAAAATACTCACAGGCAAATCTGAATGCTCTTAAAATAAGGAAGCTGTGCCTGGTTCTCTGTGAATGGAGCCTTAAGCAGGAAGTGTTGGTGTTGCCCGAGACTGAAGGACAGTGTCTACAAGGCAAATAGGTGGACATTGACAGTCATTGTTATCCCACCGTAGAGTCCTGCTCCAGTTGATTTGATAGTTATAAACATTCAATCAAGATGATTTTAACCAAAACAGATTGAGGGCTAAGATTTCCGGGCTATCTACACTGATAATTTTGCAGATTTCTACAAATAAAGATAGATTAGAAAAAAAAATTTTGCCTTCAGTTAACTATATTTTTAACGTAAAGGTATCAGCATGGAGGACTTAGATTATGCTACCTGTGTTTGAAAATAATGCGCTTTGCCTAACCTTCAGCAGAATGTATTGTTTTAGCATATTCTATGTATAAAAAAGTTTAAAGATGTCTTCAAAGAAGACTAGAGTCTTTAAGTCACTTATAGCTATATTTTACTACAAAAATCTGTGTATAAAGATATATTTAAGTGTTTTAGATAAATTTAAGTTACTCCATATGAAATGTTTAATTTCAGTTACTGTGAATTCTTTTGATCAGTTCTTTGCTTTTTAAAAATCCCTATCCATCCTGTTAAAAAGAAAATTAACTATTAAGAGGTATTAAAAGATTCAATTCTTAGATGGACAGGGTTTAAAACCTTTTGTAATATATTCAAATGTATATTTTTGAGAGAGATGCTGCATTGCCAATGATTTTATAAATAATTTAAAATTAATTTACAAATTTATGGAGGTAAGCCAAGAGATTTTGAAAGAGAAGAAGTCAACCTTTATGTATTTGGGTCTTACCATCCAGAAGTATTATTCGGATCAAGAAATTCATGTTGATGAAACGATCCTGTGTTATTGGAGAGTGAATGTCATTAAATATTTCTGAAATGTTTCTAAAAAGTGAACATTTAAAAAATACTGTGTTTTCTCCCTAGCTTCCTGTTATAGCATTTCCCATTGCTTCATACTTCACAGTTTTAATGGATATAAAGTATAAGCTCTACTTTATAACACATCCTGTAAGTTTCTTTAAAACGGTTTTTATATTCCAGTTAAATTTCTCTATCTGAAAACTCTTGTTACTGCTGCAGGTTACACCCTTCATTTGCAGAGGCCATTTTGTTTTGTTTGTTTTATGCTAAAGCTATTGTTGAAATGCTCTAAATTCCAAGGCAGGTTGTCTGTGTAATACCCTACAGCTTTTCACCATGTGGTGTGTACCAGCCATTACTCTGTATTTGAAAAGTCGGATTCCTTCTGTCAAAGCTGTTTCTATAGCATTTTCTAAACAAAACAAAAGCTCTTTTCCTTGTCTGTAATGAGATTGTAAACCCGTTTCCTGTGTGTGTTCTGTAGTGGGCGTGGTTGTGAGTGTGTGTGGGGGTGCGCACCTGCGTGCCGGTCTTTTGTACTGTAACTACCTCATGGTTTGAGTGATGGTTGTACTGCTGATTGTGTTAACAGAGCACATTTTGTTGGGTGACTCGTCCGTGTGATTTTTTTCCTGTTTGTTTTAGCTGGGGGTTGTTCATGAAACCAACAGATGTTTTTCTAAAAAGGACTATTATCAGTTTCCAAATACAATACTTCTCTCTTCTGGTTTTTCCTGAATGAGCCTGATTTTGTTGCTGTTTTCATCTATGAGGGTAAAAAGAGTACCCTGAAAATCCCTGTGGCCAGTTTGAGCACCCCTGTTGTACTCTTTTTCTCTGTTCAATGTGTCAACAATTTTGTGAACATGCTTAGATGTATAGTTTTGATAACCACAGTTTTAAATCCTTTATCTGCGCGTAATAAAAAGATATATATCAGTTATTAATATGTGTCTTGCTTGGTTATCATTAAGCCCTCCCTCCGGGCTGATGCAACCCTTGTTCATGGCCTTTCTCCTGAGTTTATCATCTGCTACAACTGTGCTGGGCTTCCCAGGGGGCTCAGTCGTAAAGAACCCACTTGCCAATTCAGGAGACGCAAGAGATGCGGATTTGATCCCTGGATCAGGAAGATCCCCTGAAGGCAGAAATGTCTACTCGCTCCAGTACTCTTGCCTGGGAAATCCCATGGACAGAAGAGGCTGGAGGGCTACAGTCCATGGGGTTGCAAGTTGTTGAGGAGGAGGGAGGGGAAGGGCTAAGGCTCACACAGCAGAGGGGACGGGTGACAGACTGGAGTGGGGCATGGTGGAGCGTCCACCCTTCAGAAAGACGTGGCAGGAGATCTGGAAGTGGGTGTTGGCCCTGGCGTCCGTCCAAGGGCTTTCTGTCAATCTCCTGGAGGCATGGAAAGAGAAATAATATGTATTTCGGATCTACTATTTCCATCCCCTCCAAATTCCCCAGTGCTGCTTCCAGCATCCTCTATCAATATGCCATCACCATCTACTAGCTGCCCATGCCAGAAACCTGGGAATCTCTCTAGACTATTTTTGGCTACCACACCCCCAAATTAATAAATCCAAGTTTATTCTACCTTTGGAATGTCTCTTTCTCCAAACCACTGACTTATTTCTGCTCTTTCTGCTGTTACCCAGCATCGAAGACCCATCATCTCTGAATCACTGGCTCTAACCCTCTCTCTCCACCACGCAGCCAAAGGAGTCTTGAGCTGTCTCAAGTCATGTCACTTTCCAGCCTGGAGCCTTTAAGTGATCCTATTTGCCTTCAGAATAAATTTCAACCTCCTTAGCATGGTTCAAAGAGAATAATCTGTTTACTTTCCCACCTACTTCTCTCAGCTCTCTAGAACTCAAGTCCAATGTGGCATATCCCCAACCAGACACGTTTATATTATGAAAAGAATAGCTTTCTTTTACTATCTGAGATGAAATGATAACATTGAATATATGTTTACAAACTACACTCCCATATCCCTGCCTTCTCTCTTTTAAGAATTAGTGATCTGGTTGGTTAGAAACGGGCTTCCTGGCTGACTCAGCAGTAAAGAATCCACCAGCAATGCAGGAGCCACAGGAGACATGGGTTCAATCCCTGGGTAGGGAAGATCCACTGAGAGAGGGAATGGCAACCCATTCCGGTATTCTTGCCTGGAGAATTCCATGGACAGAGGAGACTGGCAGGAGTCGCAAAGAATCAGACACAGCTGAAGCGATTTAGCATGCATGCATGGTTAGAAACAGACCCAAAAAGGCATCAAGGACAGAGGCCAGGCCTTGCATCTCACACAGGTAGGTGTCCACAGAGCGGGAGCCATGAGAGGGGCTTAAGCCACATCTCACTCCAGCGAGGTTGGAGTCCCCATTGAAGAGAGTCCAGCCAATGCCCAGTACCCAGAGTGTGCCCTGGAGCCAGCCCTCAAGGGATAAAGGGAGAAATTGATAGCTTACCAATTTTTCTGCTACTAAACTATTTGCTAGAGCAAAAACCTAGGTGATCCATAAATGAGCTTCAGAGTGTTTATTAATTACCTGAAATTGCATGTAAAGTTTTGCATTGATGTGTCTGGACTGTATTTCTGGTTTTGAGTTTCTTTGTTGAAACAGCCCATAGCCCACTGAAATAAAAATTTTTTTTTTTTTTTGCGCTCAGTTCAGTTCAGTCCCTCAGTCGTGTCCGACTCTTTGAGACCCCACGAATCGCAGCACGCCAGGCCTCCCTGTCCATCACCAACCCCCGGAGTTCCCTCAAACTCATGTCCATCAGGTCGGTGATGCCATCCAGCCATCTCATCCTCGGTCGTCCCCTTCTCCTCCTGCCCTCAATCCTTCCCAGCATCAGGGTCTTTTCCAATAAATCAACTCTTCACATGAAGTGGCCAAAGTACTGGAGTTTCAGCTTTAGCATCAGTCCTTCCAATGAACACCCAGGAGTGATCTCCTTTAGGATGAACTGGTTGGATCTCCTTGCAGTCCAAGGGACTCTCAAGAGTCTTCTCCAACACCACAGTTGAAGAGCACCAATTCTTTGGCACTCAGCTTTCTTCACAGTCCAACTCTCACATCCATACATGACTAAAGGAAAAACCATAGCCTTGACTAAATGGACCTTTGTTGGCAAAGTAATATATCTGCTTCTTAATATGCTATCTAGTTTGGTGATAACTTTCCTTCCAAGAGGTAAGAGTCTTTTAATTTCATGGCTGCAATCACAATCTGCAGTGATTTTCGAGCACCCCAAAATAAAGTCACACACTGTTTCCACTGTTTCCCCATCTATTTCCCATGAAGTGATGGGACCAGATGCCATGATCTTAGTTTTCTGAATGTTGAGCTTTAAGCCAACTTTTTCACTCTTCTCTTCCACTTTCACAAGAGGCTTTTTAATTCCTCTTCACTTTCTGCATATCTGAGGTTATTGATATTTCTCCTGGCAATCTTGATTCCAGCTTATGCTAATCACCATCTGCAGTGATTTTGGAGCCCAAAAAATAAAGTCTGACACTGTTTCCACTGTTTTCCCATCATCCTATAGTGATGATAATACCAGTCCCATGGGACTACCTTGAGGATTAAAAGGCTTAATATGTGCAAAGTGTCTGAATTCCTCTCAGACCCTTATAAAAGACTGAATAAATATTTTATCCTCTCCCACTTTAGCTCAAACTGATCCTTTTCCCACCTATACCATTCTAACATGTGTTACATCACAACTGCTTATTACGTACCCCCAGCCCCATGCTGGATGGTCTTAATTATAGTACTCTGCATCTTTCTACGCAACTGTCAATCAGAAATAACCACTTGCTCAGAAGGGAACAAAACCAGGACTGGCTCTTATTATTTTCACCTTGTTTTTTGGAGTCTCATGGAGCTTAAAATTTTTACAGAAGTGTATCTTGGCAGCTGCAGCTGTCTCATGCTAAAATTAAGAAGTCAAGATGCTTATTTTATAAAATCCAAAATTTCTGGCAATAACCTGTACCTTGTCTATTAGGAGAAATGAGTGGGTCTGTATATGACTTAGAGCCTCTGCAGAGGTTTCGTTTAGATGAAAAGGTACATTTTTCGAAGCTCAAGAATTTATCAGCATTACTACATCTGCAAACCTGTCATTTATGTATGCTGTACATTACTTTGGGAAAAAAATAAAAAACTCTATAACTAGAATTTGCCTTTTACTTGATCGTGGCTGTGGGCTGAGTTAATGTGACAAAGGGGGTTGCTGGAAACAGCCTCTTACAAAGGTATGGTGATAATTGCTTTTCAGGGGAAGTAACTAAATACACTCCAGTCTTGTTAAAAAAGTACACATCTGATAAGTATACATGTGATTTTGATGGGAGAACAGTTCAAATTTACTTAGGTTTTTAAACAACAGATATGATCTAGTCCAGCCTCTCCCCCGACCCCAAATAAGATTATAGACTGTTTCAGTGTCTTGTATCCCAGACAAGATACAGATACATCTGCGGATAAGTTGTCTATATATGCATGTGCCAGCCTCATCGTTCCATTTCAAACCTCTACTTTTCTCTGCTTGGGAACAAAATAAGCCACCAGGTGTTGGCTCCTGAGCACAAGGATGGGAACGTGGCGTTTATTTCATNACATCTGCGGATAAGTTGTCTATATATGCATGTGCCAGCCTCATCGTTCCATTTCAAACCTCTACTTTTCTCTGCTTGGGAACAAAATAAGCCACCAGGTGTTGGCTCCTGAGCACAAGGATGGGAACGTGGCGTTTATTTCATAAATATCAATAAGCCCATAGGAAACTGCCTTCCAGAGAAGACTCAGGAAACCCTTCACCTACCATCCGATGAGTCTAGCCATTCTAGGCACAAGGAAGACACAGCAAAATAGCAAAGGTCACTCAATATTGTCCCCAGAGTCACTCCAATAAATTCTTACCTCTCATCATTTGGCAACCTTGACTGGCTCCTGGTGTTTCGCTGACGGCAGAGGCATAGAGATTTGGACAGGCTTAAGCAAACTCTCCTAGGGAATTCAAATTCTCTAGAAAGTAACTACAAGACCAAATGGCCTGCCAGAGATAGAGGCTGGAATACTCCCTTGTTTGTGGCCCCATAGCTGGACACACCAGTGCTTTACCGAGTCCAAGCTCACTCCACTTGCCACACGATAGACCAGCAAATCTGAGATGAGGTGTTGAGACAAGGAAGGGACTTTATTCAAGGAGCCGACTGACTGAGAAGATGACAGACGAGCACCTCAAAATAACCATCTTGTCAAGGCCTGGCTGCCAGGTTCTTCTATGGATCAGAAACGGGGGAAGGTGAGGAAACAAAGTAAAAAGACCATTTAATTCTTGGAAATGTCTCCTAGAGCGGCAAGCCTCAGGCAGGGGGGTGTATTAGTTTCACTTCCTTAACAGCTCTTCACAGGCAGGCAGGGTCAGGCTAGCTCCCAACAATGGCACCCCACTCCAGCACTCTTGCCTGGAAAATTCCATGGACGGAGGAGCCTGGAAGGCTGCAGTCCATGGGGTTGCTGAGGGTTGGACATGACTGAGCGACTTCACTTTCACTTTTCACTTTCATGCATTGGAGAAGGAAATGGCAACCCACTCCAGTGTTCTTGCCTGGAGAATCCCAAATTTCTGGGTCGGGAAGATCCACTGGAGAAGGGATACAACTATGGGTTACAACTATACAGTCATGGATGCCCAAGCATGTACTGGATTCCTCAATAGGAGAGAATTCATTTATATGAGAGAAAACCCACCAGCCACGTTCCCCCTCCAACAGGGCTCCAACAGGCAGCATCTCTGGCCTGAAGCATGAGATCTAACTTCCTTTTGAGCCCCAAACATGATGCAGGGCAGGCCAAGGGGAACCACAAAACCTGTGCTCCTGGCCATTCCTGGAAGGACAGCTTTGATGGTGAGAGAAAGCTTATTAGGATGCCTGTGATGGAACTTAACACCTTTCTTGAGTGGTGGTGGTTTAGTCACTAACTTGCATCCGACTCTTGCAACCCCGTGGACTGCTGCCCACCAGGCTCCTCTGTCCATGGGGATTTCCCAGGCAAGAATACTGGAGTGGGTTGCCATTTCCTTCCCCACGGGATCTTCCCAACCCAGCGACTGAACCTGCGTCTCTTGCATTGCAGGTGGATTCTTTACCATGTGAACCAACATGGACACCTTTCTTACCTTTGGGGAATTAAGTGGAAAAGTGCCAAAAAGGAGCTTGCCTTCTTTCCACTAGGCTCTCCTAGGCCAACTACAGTATGCTCCAACTGCTCTTTTACACCAGTTTTCAGGTTAACTTAAATTCTGATTCTACACCTCTCTGGACCCAAAATCCCAGGAGTAATAAAGGTTAAGACTAGAGGTTAACACTTCTCAAGGCCAATACCAGTTGAAGGTATTCGTACCTTCCTCACGCCTTCAGGGGCAGGCTCAGTGCTAAATGTAAAGATTAGAAAATTACCATTCAATTAGAAGCTATACTAATTGGTAAAGCCAGCTGATTCACCCAGATAAAACTAGCTGGGTTAACAAAGGTACCTAACAAAAGTCTATGTTCGATGCAGGATGCAGGATGCTTGGGGCTGGTGTATGGGGATGATCCGGAGGGATGATGTGGGGTGGGAGGTGGGAGGGGGTTCATGTTTGGGAGTTCGTGTACACCCGTGGCAGATTCATGTCAATGTATGCCAAAACCAATAGAGTACTGTAAAGTAAAATAAAGTAAAAAAAAAAAAAAAAAGAAAGAAAACTTTGCCAAGTTTGAAGTCTAAATAATGTAATGAGATTTAAAATAAAAGGAAAAATATCAACCTGGGAGTGGGGTGATATGTACAGCTTCATATTTTCCCTCTTTCTGGGAGACTGAGCTAACCCATGGCAGAACCAAACCACTGAGATAGTAATTACAAAATAACAATATGAAAAAGTTAAATTTGAGAACACTTTGGGCAAAACAGTCTGCAAAGCTTTCTTAATGGACTGTTTGATTTAATTCTGACAGTGATTCAGTGATGTGCAGGTTTATCCTCTTCAACACACGAAAAGCTGAGACTTAGGGAGGTTAGTATTAATCACTCAGTTGTGTCTGACTCTTTGCTACCACCAGGCTTCTCTGTCCATGGAATTCTCCAGGCAAGAATACTGGAGTGGGTAGCTATTTCCTTCTCCAAAGGGTCTTATCCAGCTACTAAGTAATGAAGCGGGGACTGGGACACAAATACATTTGAATCCAGAGTCAAAGCTCCCAACTAATATATTCAACAAGCTATAGGCTGTCTCGTCCTCCTGGGGCCGTGGCATTTAGGAGGGATCCAGTCAAAATCCCAAGCTCCTTTTAACAGTGAGTACCATGTGCCTGCCACGTTCCAAGCACTGCCTTGGGTGCTCCACATCCATCATCACTGAATCCTTACAGTAGCGCTTTGATGTGGGCCAGCCCTCCATTTTACATACAGATAACTGGGGCTTAGAGAGGTTAAGGGTCCCATGTTACCCTGTTAGGAAGAAGCCAAGCCAAGCCATGTTTCATTGCAGAGTCTGTAACTTTCACCTCCAGACCTATACCTCCATATCAGGAGTTTCCATTTACAAATTTGGAAAAAAATGAGATGCGTGGAATTATTAGAGTCCATGGAGAATCATGACTAACTTCCCTCATAAATTTCCAGAGTGATCTCTTGATATCCCCAGATTTTGAAAACCAACCAACCAGCCCCAACACTCAACACAGTCCATCAAGCTGAAATTTTGTAAGGGGATACTGATGACAAATGTTTCTCAAGTTACCAAAAAAAAAAAAAAAAATTCCACTTAGTAGCATCACGGATCATGGAAGCTTTTATGTGAGTCTGGGCCTCCCTCCAGCTCTTCCTAGGGTTTCTGCTTGGATTCCTTCACTTATGAATTGTTAGCTTTTAGAACAGGGTTAGTGGAGCTCTGCAGAGAGCTGTGATATCATGGGCCAGTTGTCTTAGCAACTAACGGATATGTGCCCTCCCCACTTCCCTCTACCATCCAAAGCACGATGGATTTTAAACCCTTCTGTCTGGTTCCCACCCTTACCAGCACAGGATATTCTCAGGACCCAAACTTGAGTCCCAAGTAGATATACTGCAAAGACTTTGGCGAGTTTTCCAAGAATTTCTTCTCCTCCTCGCCCAGGCTGGCTTCATCTGCCTGCTGGAGAAGTATCAGCAGCTCTCACCACAGCCTCGTGCTGTCATCTCAGAGCACAGCTTCATGATGAAGTCAAATCTAGCCCACTTTCCATCCTGGGCACTTGCCACTATCAAATATTCAAGTGGAACTAATGAGTGCCTTTTACTTCCCTTGAACATAAAGAGTCTTGAAGAAATCGAACCCCAAGAGCCTGCCAACTTCAGGGAATTAGTCTGGTCTTTGAGAAAATGTATTTGCCACTCCCACCCCCTCAAAATAGTTCTGTTTCCTGTGCCCACCTAAAAGGATAATAATATCTTCACCATTACTATGCCAGCAAGAAAAATATTTCTTTCCCCAGGAGGCAGAAACACACTTTTTGACTGAGCCTAGGAGACCAAAATATTAAAAGTTAAATTCACTTTCTTTATAATATCTTTAAAATATCTGGGACTTGCCCCTGAGTTCCGTGCAGTCAGCAGTTTCTCCAATAAGCTCATTTATTTTTCATACTGACTAGAAATAGAGTTTGATTTTCCCCAGTCACATTTCTGTCTGCCCCTGAAAACTTCCAGAGAAAGGACCTCGATATCTAGGAAAAGAGCAGCTTGGAAGAGAAGTGTGGAAGGGCTGGCCGCTGAACAGAGCCCACAATGGTTTCCAGAGGAAGGCAGCCCTGGAAAGCGCACCTCAGTGATTTTCCTCCACTTCCTCTCCTGAAGTTCTTCAGATAGAGAACGTCCCTGAGAGGACTCTGGGGCAAGAGCTCTGAGTCTCTGCTGTAACGTGTCATCACACCATTTCACAGTGACAAGAGGAAGAAAATCCAGTTGGTGCATATGAAACTGACACGCTTTCTACAGTCAGCAGCAGGGAATCTGTGAATGCGGAGAACAAAAAGGGGAGCCGTACCAAGGCTCTAATCAAAGCTCTGAAATTACCACTGTCCTGAATCAAAAAAGATTCTCAGGGATGAGCCCAATCATTCGCCATATTTCCTGACCCACATCCCAAACCACACACCCAGAACTATGGGTTTGCCTTCTTCACAATGGTTTCCAGAGGAAGGCAGCCCTGGAAAGCGCACCTCAGTGATTTTCCTCCACTTCCTCTCCTGAAGTTCTTCAGATAGAGAACGTCCCTGAGAGGACTCTGGGGCAAGAGCTCTGAGTCTCTGCTGTAACGTGTCATCACACCATTTCACAGTGACAAGAGGAAGAAAATCCAGTTGGTGCATATGAAACTGACACGCTTTCTACAGTCAGCAGCAGGGAATCTGTGAATGCGGAGAACAAAAAGGGGAGCCGTACCAAGGCTCTAATCAAAGCTCTGAAATTACCACTGTCCTGAATCAAAAAAGATTCTCAGGGATGAGCCCAATCATTCGCCATATTTCCTGACCCACATCCCAAACCACACACCCAGAACTATGGGTTTGCCTTCTCTCAAATTCTGGAGTGTTCTAAAAGGAAAAGGATGCAGCCTATTTGAAGATCAGAATTCAACCTACTAGTCTGTCTGTCCCCTTAGCATCAAAGAGCCCAAACAGGATAATAAAGTATGAAATGCTCTCAAGTTTTAAAAAGGATGGCAGTGGCTACAACTGGACTAAGGCATTGGAGCTGTCCCTGGTGCTGCCTTCAATGGCTACTATAGCCTGGGGCACCCAATCTTGCCTTTTGATCTGCCCATGGTATCTGCCCACGTCCAACTCCTTATCACTGTCCTTCTAGCTATACAGTCCCAATTTATACCTTTACAACCACACCCATTCTGAGTCTCTGCATGTTCTGCAACGTTCCCCAACCTCACTGGACTGAACTCCACCACCTATTGATTGAGATCTTCAGCCAAAAACCCAGTCCACCACCACCTCAGATCACTGAACACAAACATATTTGAACTTCATCCCAAAAGCAACGTGGGGTGACTGAAGAATTTTAAGTAGAGGAATAATGCCCACACATTTGATGTTTGGGAAGGTCATGCTCACCTCAGTGCAAGGAATGGAAGAGGAAATGGGAAACTCGTTATAGGCTGGTGCATTAACCTAGGCAAAAATACCATAGACGAGCAAGGGAAACGGCAGAGGAGCCAGAGAGAAGATTGTGGTTTCAGGAAACATTCAGGCATTAAGATAAGCGAGATGTGGCTGAAGACGATGCAGTCTATGTGGAGAAAGACGATGCCAATGCCAGAGATAACCCCAAAGTTTCCGACTGGACAATAGGTAGGCTGGTGTTACCAAATATGGAGTTGAAAGCACAAGAGAAGACACAAGTTTGAAGGGGAAAATGTAAACTCAATTTTATATATGTAGATTTTAGGGAATTTGTGGCATATACCTCTGGAAACGCTAAGTGAACAGTTGACTGCAGATCTGGAACTCAAAAGAAACACATCTAAACTTAAAATAGAGATATTGGAATTATCAGATACAGGTGGTGATCAAAGGCATGTGACTAAGTAGGAATGATCCAAGTCAAAAGAGATCCAAGGAAAGGATTCCAGTGAACTCAGTACTCACTTCTTTGGAATATGGATTTTCAAATTCGTGAATAAGTAGTGAGGAGTCAGATAGAAGGGGGCACACTGAGGGGTGTGTGTCAGGAAAACAAGAAGAAGGGTATATTCCCTTGAAGAATGGTCCACAGTGTCGTAGAAGACAGAGATCACATAAAACTAGGCTTGCAAAGTGTCTACAGAATTTAATGACAAAGATCTTAGGCAACCTCCATTGGCTAGCCTTTCACTGCAGAGAGGGTGAGACCAAGGCCAATTTAAAGTGGGTTGAAGAGAAACTGGAAAGTGAGAGATTGGAAGAGTAAATGGATAAAACTCTTTCAAGTTTGGCTGTGCAGGGAAGGAAACACCAGAAGGGTGGGCTGAGGACACCATGAAGACTTTTGTCGTTAAGGTGAAAAAACATAAATATATTTAAATGCTGGCTGCATTGAGCCAATTGAAAAGGAGATGTTAAAGATGAAAAAAGAGATAACTGGTAGATTAAGATTCCCGAGGAAGTAAGGGGAGGGACTATGGGATCCAAGGCACCAACATTCCTCTCCTGGATGGAGGGGAGAGCTACAAGAGGTCAGAACCCACTGATGTATGAGGAAGTGAGTCAAATGAGGGGCTGACAGTCAGGAAGTTCCTGCCAAACCTGCATTAGATGCCAACAGTAGCACTTTCTCCCACCACTTCATCATCCAAAAGGAGAAAGAAATTTGTTCTATCAGGAAAACTGGAACATATTGGTGTGTGTTAGGAGGAGACAGATTTTGATTTAAGAGAAGAAGAAATCTGCTAACAACTGGAGCTGTCCAGTGACAGAATGGAATCTGCAGTGAGCCGTCTATCAGAGGCAGTGTTCAAGCAGAGAACCAAATGCCATTGCCTTCCTGGCCAATCTCAGTGACTCCTGTACTGGAAAGAAGCTTGAGCTAGACAGTGTCTAATGACCCTTTCCGCTATAAACTGCTCCTGCTTTCAAGGCAGTCCCTGACTCCTTCCCAGGAATCCTTGAATTGGCTACTGTTTTTGCCTAAGGGGGGCCATGGGGGTCCTTAGACCACCAGTGCTAGAGATGTCATTTGCAGAGGGGCCCATAGTGGGTATTCAGGAGACAAATTTGTCTACTAATAAACAACTTTGTATCATGTCATTTCACTATTGCAAGTTTATTCTGTGGAGCCTTGCTTACCCTCAAGAACTCCCTGTGCATATATTGGCTATAATCCTCACAAAACCCTGCAAGACAGATGTTAGTCCCACTTTATAGATTAAAAAAAACCAACAACAACATTGGTTTAGGGAAGTTTTCCAAGGTCACACAGGTAGTAATTAACAGGATCAGATTTCAAAGTCAGGTCTGTCTGACCACCAAGCCCACATTTGCTATTATGCCCCATTTTTTCTCCCTTAAAGACTAGTAGATGGTAAGTTTCTTGCAGGCCAGCAGGGTGATTCCTGTGTTTCCCCTGCACTGCCTGAGCCTGTTACATAGGAAGGGCTTCAGTTCAGTTCAGTTCAGTCACTCAGTCATGTCTCACTATTTGCGACCCCATTAACTGCAGCACGCCAGGCCTCCCTGTCCATCACCAACTCCCAGAGTTCACTCAGACTCATGTCTTCTGAGTCGGTGATGCCATCCAGCCATCTCATCCTCTGTCGTCCCCTTCTCTTCCCACCCCCAATCCCTCCCAGCATCAAGGTCTGTTCCATTGAGTCAACTCTTCGCATGAGGTGGCCAAAGTATTGGAGTTTCAGCTTTAGCATCATTCCTTCCAAAGAACACCCAGGACTTATCTCCTTTAGGGTGGACTGGTTGGATCTCCTTGCAGTCCAAGGGACTCTCAAGAGTCTTCTCCAACACCATAGTTCAAAAGTATCAATTCATCAGCACTCAGCTTTCTTCACAGTCCAACTCTCACATCCATACATGACTACTGGAAAAACCATAGTCTTGACTAGATGGACCTTTGTTGACAAAGTAACATCTCTGCTTTTGAATATGCTATCTAGGTTGGTCATAACTTTCCTTCCAAGGAGTAAGCTTCTTTTAATTTCATGGCTGCAATCACCATCTGCAGTGATTTTGGAGCCCCAAAAAATAAAGTCTGACACTCTTTCCACTGTTTCCCCATCAATTTTTCACGAAGTGATGGGACCAGATGCCATTATCTTGTTTTCTGAATGTTGAGCTTTAAGCCAACTTTTTCACTCTCCTATTTCACTTTCATCAAGAGGCTTTTTGGTTCCTCTTCACTTTCTCCCATAAGGGTGGTGTCATCTGCATATCTGAGGTTATTGATATATCTTCCGGCAATCTTGATTTCAGCTTGTGCTTCTTCCAGCCCAGCAGTTCTCATGATGTACCCGGCATATAAGTTAAATAAGTAGGGTGACAATATACAGCCTTGACGTACTCCTTTTCCTGTTTGGAACCAGTCTGTTATTTCATGTTCCAGTTCTAACTGTTGCTTCCTGACCTGAATATAGGTTTCTTAAGAGGCAGGTCAGGTGGTCTGGTATTCCCATCTCTTTCAGAATTTTCCACAGTTTATTGTGATCTACACAGTCAAAGGCTTTGGCATAGTCAATATGATTATTCAAATAAAATCTAATTACTTGGTAATTTCCAGATTGTTAGTCACTGTTACTATGTCTTGTGCCTTACCTAACTTCCAACACACCACAATCTACTAATAAACTTGAGTCCCAAAGCCTCTTCACTTCTGTTTTGCCCATGAGAGACCCTTGGGGTTCCCTTAGGGGATTTCCCTTAGAAACAGACCTTGGACAGCCCAGAGCCCATAGGAAGTCATTCTACTCTCTGGCCTTTAACCTCATAGAGAAGCTACACTTCCCATGCTCTGTAGTAACCAGCACCGGAAATTCACTTAATATTCAACCCAAATGAAATCAAGGAAAACCAAGACTGAAGGCAGGAAGATATCTTAGACTTTTGGCTGAGACCAGCACATTCTATGCTCTTTATCACCCAGTCTTCTTTGCACCTTGCCTCTATACCTCCCACCAGGAAGCTTTCCAACCTGGCCCCTACACACATCCATTTCTTCCTCTGTGGTGTGACTTAACAGCACTGGCTTCTCTGGCATGCCTCTTCCCACCGCTTTGTCAATTCCTTTTCATGCTGCAAAGGTCACAACCAGAAATCCCTTCCTGACTGTTCCATCCCTCTATACCTTTGTCTCTTCATTTCTAATGCAAAGCGTAGCTTAGACATAGCCATGTGTAGCCTCTTATCCATCACTGATGCTTCCTGCTGATGCTCCAAGTCCCAACAAGTAGACTGAACATCCTTTACAAATAAGAATGACGCATCCTATTCCCTGCCCCCTGCTTGTGACCAGGTCAAAGACAGAGGATATCTCCCAGCCAAGTTTCTCACGCTGCAATATTCAGCATGCAACACCCTGGCGGGCCTGGGAAGTGTCCTTCCCATCAAACCCAAGAGTCATCCCCATCCCATCGGCTTTCCTCAATTATCTCTAACCAGATTATCCTTCTCCCACAGAACACAGAATCCTCCAAGGAGGCCCAGATGGATGCTGGCCCCAGGTCTTCAACTAATTGCTCTCATCCTCTTCCGATACAAGTAAGGAATTATCCCTTCCAAAGCAGTATAGTTCTGGAAAAACATTAATGGTGACTCATGCCAGGGTTGGGGGTGGGAGCAGAGAGGAATGGGAGAAAGAAAAGAGAGGGCATGCAGGCTGCTTATGGAGCCACAGAATGAGGCACATTAACCAATTTTGCCAATTATGCAGCTGAAGCAATTAAATAATATCAGAGTGATAGGAGGAAGTGTAAACAGAGCCCACAACACTGTCCTGTGGGCCAGAAGAAAACGAAACTTGGCTGCCGTGGTGGAGAGCCACTGCCTCATGGCTCCAGCTTCACCTTCTCCTTTTACATCTGGTCACAGACCTCCTCTCCCCTCAGGAAACCGCTCCTCTGCATCTGGGCTTGGGCTTGCCTCTAGGTGAGGGGGATACTATACCTGGGTCAGTGGAGTATGCCTTCCCCCAGCCTCAGTGGGTGGCAAAGTTGATTAGAATCAGGCCTGGAAATGGAAATATCGACACTGAAAGAACTGTCAGATTGTGAACATGAAAGGTGCTGGCTTGGGACTGCCAATAGCCACCTCTCCTTCCAGATGGAGAAGCTTGCCTGAAAATAAAGGCAATCAGCCAAGGAGGGCAGTATTAAGAGGTGGAGAAACTGTGGAGCTCGGATACCTCATTTGAGCCCTAGATCTGACCATGCCTTAGCACCTGGACAGATATCTCCTCTATCCCCCAGTTAGATGTGGGTTTCTAGATGTTTCGTTCTATCATTTGAGTGAAACAGACACCCAGCCAATATAGATACTGAGACCAGAGGCCATGTTCCGTGGAGAAAAGCTGCCAGTAGCCAGGGAGAGATCTATAAAACAGCATCACCTCCACATTTTACTGAAGCAGTTCAGCAGGACTCTCAGCCTCCTGCACTGTAGAAGCAACTTATCACACTCTACTCAAACCAACAACAGAGAACTCTTAAGTATAAGGCACAGAGAAGAATACTGGTGGGGGTCATCTCAGTATTCCCCTAAAATCTCATCTAATCTATGCTTCAGGGGGCAGGAAGCACAGTCCTAATTTGACCAGAGGCTGATCACCAGCTCCTATGCACTCTAGCCCTCAACCTGAACAGCTTCTGAAAGACCCCCCACTTAACCCCCAGCTCAGCTTTTCCAGTGTCCTGCCCAGACACTGAATGCCACGTGAGAATGCCACGACTGCCTTCCAAAAATGAGGAGTCAGGTAGAGAACCAGAGATGGCATCAAGTCATTCTCTTGATGGCCTCCTGATGCATCACTCAGCTCTGTGGGCAGAATGCCAGTGAGGAAACCACAGCTCCCTGGAGGACAGGAAGCAACTTCTTAATTAAAGGAAAGATCTAAACCTCCAAAGTGATTTATGCAGAGACCCAACCCCCCAAGTGGTGGGTACTCACACAGATCCTCGTCCTAGCAGAGGATTTCTGGCCACACCTGGCATCAGTGCAGAACTGCTCCAGCCCCCTAAACTGCCACACACAGCCTGCGTTAGAAGATCCTCAAAAACTGGACATAGAGTACGATTCATGCATTGATGCTACCAATACACAGTGGTAGCAGAAAGAAGATTCCACGTGGGAGTTCACGTGAATTCAGACGATAAAGGAGCAAGAGATAGACAAAAAGACAAGCCATTTTCTCTGGGAGCTGACCCTTGGAGCTCACCCTGGCATTTCAAACTCTCTTTTACAACCACAAACCAGAGCCAAGATGTTGTTCAGCCGCTAAGTCGTGTCCAACTCTGAGACCCCATGGACTGTAGCCCACCAGGCTTTTCTGTCCATGAGGTTTTTCAGGCAAGAATCCTGGAGTGGGTTGCCATTTCCTTCTCCAGGGGATCTTCCCCACCCAAGGATCAAACCCATGTCAACCCGTGTCTCCTGCATTAGCAGGCAGATTCCTTACTACTCAGCCACCAAGGAAGCCCAAGATAGATGTTCCCAATCCAGGATACACACTAGAATCACCAGGGTGGTATTAAAATTCTGTGATGCCTGAACCCCAGCTCCACCAAAGCAAGCCAGAATTTTCAGAGGAATCACCCCAGGCATGATTGAGAAGCACTGAGCCAAGAGAGCGCCATTTTCCTACCCACTTTTTGCCACTTTCAGGACACCCTCAGCACACGTGGTCCAGGAGAACCAAAGATGACATGAGGGTCCCCCTTCCTCAGTTCTCTGTCCGCTTCCTGGAGCACACAGGCTCCAGGATGGTGTTAAGCAGGACTTCACCCAGAGCTGAGGACTCCAGAAACTGGAAGCAAAAGCCAGCAGGAAAAGGAAAACAGAGTAGAAGCCAGCTGGTTGACAGCTCCTTCAGATCCTGCCTCAGGACGGTGACCACTGAATGGCAATCTTAGAGGCAGGGACGGGCAGAAACACTGACGGCGTGGAGAGTGGCTTAGTGCTCATCACCCTACCTCGGGTAGACTGGATGGGGTGCACCAGTCAGACTCTCTCCCTTGAGGCTGGAACACAGCTCCCATGGCCGGTCTCAGTTGGTGTTTAAATGGCAAAAACATGCTGATGTGTGTGTAGAGAGAATGAAGCTGCTGAGAGAAGAGGGGAGCAGACATGGTGAAAAGCAGAATAAAGCAGGGTGAGGCAGCTCTTGTGCCTTTCAGCCTCTTGCTCCGGGCTGTGTAGAAGCCCAGCAGCCACCCCTGCCTTGGGCTCCAAAAACCACCACCACCCTTCCCCCCGCAGTGGTGAGCAAGGTAACTCCCCTGACTGAACATACACCCCCACTTCCCTGCCCTCCTCACCATGGAGCCATGCCCACAATGGAAAGAAAGAATTTGACCCCAGGGTCCAGATAAGAGCTTTCTCATGAGAGGCTTGGGCACATTGCTTAACTTGCCTATGCCTCAGTTTTCACATCTATAAAATGGGAATCTGATAAACATTAAAGGAGTTAATACAGATCACAGTCTCACATGGTACCTGACATGTTAGGTCTTAAACACATTCCCATAAAAGTCATATTTTGCACTCTCTAGAATCAAGTGCTTTTTCCTTCTAGTCCCATAAAAGTCATATTTTGCACTCTCTAGAATCAAGTGCTTTTTCCTTCTAGTCCCAGGAAGGAAACCATACTGCCCAGTGACCCAGGGGATGATCACTGGCCTCCCCAGGAGCGCATGGTGGTGCTTTATGGAGGGCGACTCTGCGGTGCTCACACTGCCTGCAGCTCAGAGGTCTCAGCGTGGAGGGTGGAGTTTTGTAGGTCATGACTCTGGCGCTCAGGAGCCTTGCCTCCTAGTTGGGAAAATCAGGTATGCACAAGAAAAGAAAAAAACAAGTTCCCAGTGACACTGTAGGTGGTTGGTGGTGACACAGGGGTTGGTAGAGAACAGTCACTGACCAGACAGACTGGTCGTGGAGGCCTCACAGAGGAGCTGTGATGTGCATCACCACACGATGCCAGGCCTGGCAAGGTAGCCATGGTGCCCTCCACCACACTCCACACCACGCCTCCTGGGAAAAACCATAAGCACATTTTCCATGAAAGAGGAGAGTAGAAAAGCTGGCTTAAAATTCAACATTCAAAAAACTAAGATCATGGCATCTGGTCCCATCACTTCATGGCAAACAGAAACAGCGACAGACTTTATTTTCTTGGGCTCCAAAATCACTGTGGACGGTGACTGTAGACCTGGCAGGCTGCCATCCACAAGGCTGCAAAGAGCCGGGCACAACTCGTTTTAGTTGCTAAGTCGTGTCCGACTCTTTGTGACCCCATGGACTGTAGCCTGCAGGCTCCTCTGTCCATGGGATTTCCCAGGCAAGAATACTGGAATGGGCTGCTATTTCCTTCAGGTTTCTAACGATCCCATTTCCCCCTGAGGCTCATCAGATTTTATTTTCAGATGAAGAGGTTTGGGTTTGCTGTTAACCAGAAACCACAGTCCCTTTTGCAGCTAGATTTGGAGCAGACCCGGCCACACCCATGCACCAGCCCCTGGGCCACCTGAAGACATTCCCATAGCTGCTGGCTTCCTGTGTCTCTACCTAGGGACACGAGTCTGCCTTGAGACCTTGCTCAGCCAGGCTCAGGGAAGCTGCGAGGGCCAGGGAGTCAACATCCCAGGGGCAACTGTCAACCAGTGAAGGACAGGAGTTTGTGACAAATATCCTCTTTCTCTCTCCCCGCAGCGTAAAGGGCGAGACCAAGTCTAAGGCGTGTTTCACAAAGTTTCTCAGCATCTCCAACAGGACTGAGCCCCAGCAGCCCACCGCAGCTCCTGCTTAATGGCTCGCCCCTTGCTGGGTCTCTTCCATCTCCCTAGCTCACTTCCCCAGCTCCTTCATGGTCGCTTCTGAGATCACCTCCCAGATGAACTGCTGGCACCAAATCCTCATCTCAGGGTCTGCTTTTAGAAGAACCCAACCTGAGCCCAGAATGTGGCAGACCCTCATGACCAGGAGGGTCGTGGGTCACTGAGAAGACATCTC